>ML818979.1:3447-36048 GCA_009831015.1 Picea engelmannii | reverse complement strand
ACAGGTTGGTGCCTGTATGATTGGAAGTTGGTGCTTCCATCCAGTTGGTGCTGGAAACTCTCAGGGAGTTGGTGCTTCCTTCTAGTTGGTGCTAGAGAAACCAGGGAGTTGGTGCTTCCTTCTAGTTGGTGCTAGAGAAACCAAAAAGTTGGTGCTTCCTTCCAGTTGGTGCTAGAGAAACCAGGGAGTTGGTGCTTCCTTCTAGTGGGTGCTAGAGAAAACAGAGAGTTGGTGCTCTCAACAAGTTGTAGCTTGTAAAACAGAGGTAGCAGCCTCACATTGAGTAGGTGCTCAATTGTAAATGATGTACAGAACTGCAAAAGACTGCCTATCATTTCGAAGAAGAAGAGGTTTTCTCCCTTTATGAGTTTCCTCGTGAAAATCTGTCTTTGTGTGTACTTCATGTGTAACTGATGGTTTTTTTCTTTTACTGTTCATATGATGTACATTGTTGATGACCACATGAAGAAAGATTAATAATTTTTTAATAAGTATAAAATTGTTTAAGCTTATACACAACTGATTCACCCCCCCCCCCTCTCAGTTGTCTTAGTATTTCCAACACCCTTCTTTTCCTAGGGGTAGAGCGTGATATTTAAGTCACCTGCTAAAATGATGTCGCTATTGGATTCCACTTCCAAAATATTGAACAAAGACCTCTAACAATCTAGTTTTTCATGATGGAGATTTAGAACATAAACATTTATTATGGAAAAAGAGTTACCTGAGGTGTTGTTTCTCAGTTTGGTTAGCATCCAGTGTTGAGCTTGTTGGCAATCCAACAAAGTGAACCTTTTCTAATCCCATAAGGTGCAAATTCCCCCAGAAGCCCCTCTGGAGCTTATTACCCTGCCTTTGCTTGTCTTCCATATGTTTTTTCTTTCTCGGAGGACAGAGTCCTCACTTAGTTTGGTCTCCTGAAGCAATATAACTTGAGGAGAGGAGGAAAAAATCAATTGACGAGTTGAATCGTTTTTTTCCTTACCTCCTAATCCCCTATAGTTCCAAGGGACTAGGTTCATTATTTACTGGTGGGTTTTTGGGCCCCCCCTTTAGAGGGCACAGGATCGAGGTTCTCTTTCGATCCTTTATGCTCTTTGTCGAAGGAGGAATCTAGTGTAGATTAGAGCCCTAGATATTTTTCCCTGTCAATGATTTCTTCCCTTTTTTTGCGGCTTGACTTCCTTCCTAGTTTTTTTGCAATGGAGATTGAGATGGGGTCTCGCTCAGGTTCTCCATCTGATTCTCCTTGTGATTCTTCTTCCAGGATTATTGGAATGTTATTTTTTATCTTCGTGCTCTGCTTGACCTGGGTTTTTTCCCTTTTCCTGAAGTCGATGTACGCTGAGCACTCGAAGGTATTTGCTTATCCTTTGTTTTCGAGGAAGTAGCCTCTTCATCTATTGGAGTTTCATGAGGATCTCCTTCTTCCTCGGGCTCAAAGAGGGAAACATATCAATTGGTATTTTCTTGCGAAGCTTTTCTGCTTGCTGCCTTGGATGGGCTTAATGCGGTTCCAGTCTCCATGACAATTGGAGGGGGGGCTTGATGTTGTTTGTTGGGGCTTCAACGTCGCTTCTGGGATTGCCATTGTTCTTGTTCTTCTTGACCCTTTGAGCCTGAGGGGGTTTTGGGGCAACTTTTTTCAAAATGGTCGTATTCATGCACATTCTACATTTAAATGGAAGTTGTTTGTAATCGACTTGCTAGATGAAAGATCAGTTGTCGAGAGATAACTAGATTGCTTCTGGGAGGCCCTTTTCTAGGTCGACTTCGACACATATCCTCATGCATGCATGCATTCCATCTCTTGGTTCCGCTCGGTCAATGTATTTTCCAAGAGTATTTCCTATGCTCCTGATTGTTTCATCATTCGAGCAATGAAACGACAGGAAGGGGAGATGAACCCAGACTGGGACAACTGATGGGATGTCATTCTCCGAGATTAAATATGGAGACTAGTTGTTAAGGTACAAGCCTCAAGCCCCCATGAAATAAGGGCCGCTCCTGAAGATGAGGTCTTTGTCTGTTTTGGTCTAAAAAAGAAATATAAAAAATCCTTTGCCACAGAAGGAAGGAGAGACTTTTCCTTGGATGAGCAGAGTCCAGTTTTTGTCAACCCATTCAAAAACTGCACGGGGGGATGGCCAAATTCCCATGAACTGCCCAACAAATCCATGTTCCGCAATTTTGAGCTCTAGAGGGCGAGATGAATCTACGTGGACCTTAACCTTGGGGATATTATCCATTTTTTTCACAAATTTCAACGGAGGGTACTTCTGCGTCTTTTGGGTTGAAGCTACTAAGGATTTGAAGGCGTTTATGTCTAGAGGGAGGCGGGAAGGGGGTGGAGGAGGCGGTGGGGGCAAGCGAGAAGGACCTCCCGAACCAGAGGCGAGCGCAACCATGAGGACGAGCAACAGTCGGTTTAAGGGTGTGTAGGGTTCGTTGATACATACTATGTTAATAGTTTTTGTTAATGTTTTCTATTGTTAGAAGGCTTCTTGTTGCACATAAATATCATATCAGGTTATTAAAGAAGCATTTTTATTGGATAAATTTGAGCAATAAAGATCTAGGGTTTGCTGCCTAAGCATTCTCCTAATCCAAGATATTCAAGATATATCTTTTAGCCAAAGAGGAGTACCACCTCTCTAAAAACACAGGGGGATTCATATCCTTGTGAGGTTTTCATTTTGGTCTTGACAGATTCAAATGTAAACAAGAGCATAAGCCTCAACCAATTCATTGAAGAGATTGCCTAACCCCTAGGCGAAAGAGATTATAAAATTTCATCTAGGATCATGAAGACTCGCCCCCCACTCCTGCCATCCTTGTTAAAATTTACTATATAATTATTCATTACATTCAATAATTGTTGTCCCAACTTTGCATCTTGATTTACTAACCTACCCTCACACACTTTCCCTTACACACTTTCTAACTCCCATTGGGATCTATAAATCATGCCTTTCTTGGCATCCATTTATTCCCTCTGCAAGGGGAAACAATTATCAAAGACTAAACTCACAAAGCGTTGCAAATGAACACATCTCAAATACTTCAAATGTGTATTTTGCATCGTCAAAATGCATCTAATATGAATTTTTCATTACATGTTATGTAAAATCTATGAGAGGAGTAAATCCAATTGCAATAAAATGAGTACATCCAATTGCAACATGGGTTGTTTTGCATTTGACATTGTCTAGGGATTAATGTTTCAAGATCCATAAAACTTGTATTTGTTTATTCGCTAGCAAATCTCTATACATGAAACATAAAATAACTTTAATAAACATATCGCTTTTATCTATCTTTGAAGTTACAAGTGGAAATTGCATCCTATAGGGGTTTATGGATAGGAAATATGAGAAAACACATAATGATCATTGCCCATAATTAATAGTGTCATAAATACAAAGGCATCCCTAAACACTATTTGGAAAACCTAAAACTTGCAAAGTGCATTAATGAGCTAAAACTTCTAGGCCAATAACTAAGGCTTATGATAGAATATAGCCCCGAGGTTTAGTTCAATTGGTTGATGCCATTGTTGTTAGGTTGTTTCCATAATCTAATGCACTATGCAGGTCCTCGGTTTAACTCCCACGGGGCCAAGCACATTTAGTCTACACCACCCGCTTTACATTGGGTACCATCCTTGGAATGAGGGGAAGTACTTAGGAGCTTCCTGTGGTGTTATTTCGACCAAGGGAAAAAATAACATATCGATTCAAAAGGTAAACTTTATAGTGAAATTGTGAGTTCTACTTACAGTCGGGTATGTACAAGAGGCATGCCTTTATATATGTATGTATGTACACACACACACATAAGGAGCAAGGAGTTTTTCACCAATGGAAAAATGTGTAATTTTTGTGAGGGATTTTCATGGAGCCACGGGTCACCTTGAGGTAGTGGTCAAATGTATTGTTACACCCACATTGTTTATATTAAATGATCTCAAAACCCTTGCACATATAACTTGATTAAATCCCACCCCAATGTCCTTAAATTTTAAAATAGACAAGTCGATTAGCTCACTTAGTTCGAACACATTGTTACAAGGAAGAGTTCATTGTGAGGTCTCTGGTCTTAGTCTTGTTGAGGTTCAAGTTCGAGGGAATCCCACTAGGTTATTGAACTATTGTTGTTGGTGGTTGTGTTGCCCTCCATCTAGATATTTTGCAGAAGAGTGGAGGGGGATCCCATTAGGGTTAATGAAGAACCACATAAAAATGTCACATCTATTTGTAGTGTTGTTATGACATATGTCAATGACAAATATAAAAAAAAAATTAAAAAATTATACATATATAATTGTTGTACAAAGGGGGTCCCTTATCACAAGTTAATGTCTTTTATCACTTCTATCATGTCGATCAATTATAATAGTATACAAACCAAATTGTCAAAAAATAAGTACTCATATTCTTAATCATTATTATTAAGTTTAATAGTTGTATGCATATTTTTTGTAATATTAGATGAAAATAAAAAGATGCATTCTTCAACTTAGTATGAGGGAAGTTTGTAATGTTTGTGTCTAATGTTGAGGTAGCGTAAATCTAATTAAAAAATAAAATCTCGAAAAAAAAAAAACTAATACCAACCATTAATCACTATTTTTATATAAACATACACTAACTTGAGTCCATCTTAATTTATGATTTTTTTAAGTAAGAGAGATTTGTATCTCAATTCTTTTTGTCCTCTCAATTTTTAATAGAAATATATTTAAGATAAATCCATGCTCGCACATACCAATATTCATGCACTACACATTCTTGTGATTGAAGAAATTGCCTTCTATGCTACTATATTAATAATGAAGATAATTAGAATGAAATTTTAATGTTTATGTTTACTTTAGTGATGAACAAGCTTAATGTAGTTTTTAGCTTAAGTGTGTTGTGATGCTTGGTGGTTGTTTAAAATCCAAAAATCAAACTTCTTGGATTTCTAAACTCTCTCATTTTTTGTTTAGACAAAATGTAAGCTTTAATGGTCTACGTGAGTAAGAGCAACATGGGGATTAGATAGTCCTATGCATTATATGCATTATATCTTGAGTATATCATGGCCATCTTAATACCATTAATTATTCCATCCAAATAGTTATTGTTTTTGTATGACCAAGACTCAAGTCATAAAACTTAGTCAAAAATAAAAGATTAGTTACTAATACAATACAAAATTGAAGAATAACATTTCCAACATGACCTTACTAATATTTCATACCCTATCACGAATTTATACAAATTATTTAAATAAAATACAAATAAATTAGCTCCAAAAATCAACCTTGTAATATAAGATCAAAAATATATATCCAACATAGTTATAAACATAATACAACACAACAAATTCAAAAAAATATAAACTTTACACTTTTAAATAATTTTTTTATTAAATAACCATAAAATAATCATTTCTTAAACACACAATATAACTCAATACCCATAATATAAAAAATACTTAATTTATATAACATATAATTTATATGACTTTCTATAGTATCTGAGTGCTCATGTTAAGTATAAATTATAAAATTCTACTATTAAGTAACATGGTTATCACTATTCAACATTATTCTCCCTAACTAATTTGGACAACATGAGCATTTGCAACATATATTAATGCACTTCTATCACTTCAAATAGTTATAATCTAAGTTTCTAATACATTAATGCCTTTTTATCACTTCTATCACTTCAAATAATTATAATCTAAGTTTTTAATACATTAATGCCTTTTATCGCTTCTATCACTTCGAATAATTATAATCTAAGTTTCTAAAAATCTGGTACAAACCAAATTGTCAAATAAAATACACATATCATAATTATTATTTAATATTATATTAAATCTAAGTTTTTAAAAATCTAATTATAATCTAAGTTTCTAAAAATCTGGTACAAACCAAATTGTCAAATAAAATACACATATCATAATAATTTATTTAATATTATATTAAATCTGAGTTTTTAAAGATCTCAAAAACATATTAATAATCTTTAAATTTAATAGGTGAGTGGACATTTTTTTAAAGTCTTCGATGAAAACAGAAGGAAATTATTTAATGGAGTGGAAAAAGTTTGATCATAAAGTATTCAAATCATTACATTTAAAAAATTTCAAGTTTCTTAAAATCTTGTACGATCCAAATTGTAAAAAAAAAAGTATTCCTAATCATTACATTTGATTTAATAGGAGTGCACCTTTTTGTAATCTTTGCTAGCAACAAAAAGGAAATTACTAAGTGGAGTTCAAAAAGTTTGCTTTAGAGGAGTTAAAATATCTATATAAATAAAAAATTAAATATATAAACAAGCAAAATTAAGATTAAATTATAATTTTGTCTAGCTGGAATAGAAGCTGGAATGCTATTCATGTAGTCATATTCTCTGAGAGCTCAATAAAAAAGTCGACGCCTTCTCCAAAGAAGCATTGGCCCTTCGTATAGGAGCTTGCAAGATTTCCAAGTTCTGTGAAGGCAGGAGCTCTCTTCTATGGAATTCCAGCTCTAACCAAGGTCCACTAATATATTTTGAGGATTAAAAGTATCCAGTATATGTTGTTTTGGGATAGTTTTTTTTTTGCTAAGAATGATAAGCTTATCATGTGCTATGTGATAGTTTTTGCTCATGTACAATTTATATTATACTAATATATTTTGAGGATTAAAAGTATCTAGTATATGTTGTTTTTTTGGCTAAGAATGATGAGCTTATCATGTGCTATGTAATAGTTTTTGCTCATGTACACTTTATATTATACTAATATATTTTGAGGATTAAAAGTATCTAGTATATGTTGTTTTGGGATAGTTTTTTTTTTTTTTGCTAAGAATGATGAGCTTATTATGTGCTATGTGATAGTTTTTGCTCATGTACAATCTATATTTTATAGAATACAGTGAAAAGTTGAACATAGAGTTGAAAAGTGTCTCAGGTGATGTAGGTGGTTCCTTCTATGAACTTTAACATATATATTTTATCATGAATAAAAACAAAAATTATGGGGAAAAAAGATTAAATTGTAATTAGTTTTTTTAGTATTTAGGTTTTAAATAGGGTTTAAGAGTTAAATGATTTTGAATATTATATGATTTTTTTAAAGCTTTAGTGATAATCATGATGGGATATTGGGTATTCGATAAATATTAATGATAAGTTAAAACTTTCATTTGGTTTTGGACTATGATCTAAAATCATTTTTGATTGGCTAAGAGTTCATCTCCCTCAAATATAAAAAAACATGTTAATGTCCCAAGACTTAAAGACATTTTGTAGGAGTGGAAGTCACTCTCCTTATGGACCATCGGTAGATTATTTCGACTATCTACGCACAAAGATGTTGTTGCACTTCAAGGTCTTGAGATTGTATCAAGAAAGACTAGACCATTAACCCTGAGTATTATAAGTTTTTTCCTAATTTGAAGAAAAAATAAAAAAACAAATTATTTGAAGAATAAAATGCATCTTTTTTATTACAAGGATTTCAAAATATACTATTACTATAATAAAAACAAAATAATAATAGAAATAAAGAGTGAAACTAGAGAAAAAAAATGGAGCATTTACATATTTAAGGATATATTGCATTTACAAATTGAGTGAACATGAAGACTTCTTTAATAAACACCAATAAACTAGTTAATTGTGTTGATAAAATGATAAGTGCTACAAATAAGAGTTGCAACCCCTATTTATACAGTATGAGTAGGCCTAATGGTTAAAAACATGTGTTCATGTGTTTCTTCCTAAAATGTCACAAGTTCAAATCCAGAGGGGGGTAGGGTATGTATACCTCCTCAATTGCAGAGGGGGTCCCTTGTCTTTATTATTATTATTAAAAAAAGGTAAAAACTCTAACATAAAGATAAAAATGCTAAAATCCTCATTAAATAAAAAAAGTCATTTTTTTTTTCTTCTCCTAAAAAGTTACCTTGCTATTTAATTGAATCAAAGGCAACTTTCCAATACATATAGGCTTGAAGCCATTATAACATACTCATTATGAACTTATCATGTCATTTATGTAAATTAAACCCAGGTGGGGAGGTTAGCAATCATTCCTCACAACCATCCAAACTAAACCAAATTAACATATAAAGAAAGTCATTTTACAAATATTATAATCATGAACATACACATAAATATCTTATACACATAAAATCTAATACAAATATAAATATTATAATCAAATACACAATAATTCATTTAACATACAATTTTCTTTTAATGTTAATGACATTTCCTTTAATGATATCGTTGTTTTCTTTAACATCATTTCTTTTAATATCAATATCACAACTTCAAAGGATAATCTTAATAAATTTTCTATCATTTTAATTGTTTCATAATAAATACACTTTAATGCAGTTTTCGCAAATCTACCTTTATTCAACCTTTCTTTTTTTGGATCAATGTAGTCAGACCCCATCTTTAAAGTAATTTAAAGATGAATTCTTTTAACAATATGAATCTTAACAAATAATATCTAATATAATATTGGAGTCAAATAAGGTTGTCCCTTGTGCCCTACCCTTTTTGGCATATACATTGACAAGTTAGAAGATTGTTTGGAAAAACCAGGTTGTGTTGGTGCTACTCTCATTGGTATAGTCATCAATCTTCTTCTTTATGCCGATGATATCGTTCTTATGGCAAGGAGTCCCCATGATATTGAAAACCAACTAAGAATCCTCAAGGATTTTTGCTCCAATATGGGTATGACTGTTAATATTGATAATACTAAGGTCATGATTATTAAATCCAATAAGATCCCTTATGATACCTTTGTATATGACAAAAACAACTTGGAGGAAGTGACTTCATACAAATATCTTGGAATTGGTATTCACCACAAGCTCAATTGGAATTATAACATTGAGAAAATCATTATTGGGGGATGGAAAGCTTATTATGGGCTTGAAAACAATTGTAAATCAACTGATCGTGGGAGCTGGGATAAGAAGAAACTCCTCTTTGAGACTCTTGTTACACCTGCTATTCTTTATGGATGTGAAGTCTAGGGTTGTAGTGTCTTTCGTGAATCCTAGAGAAAGATAGAGAAAATACAAAATAATTTTATAACCTATAATCTCAAAATTAAAGGAAATACACCCTATCTCATCCTCCTTTTAGAAACAAGCCTCTCCCCCATTGAGAGCATGGCTATGACTAGATACGTAATGTATAAGAACAAGTTAAACAAGATGGAAGACAAGAGGCTTCCTAAAATTGCTTCAAAATGAAGTCATAACCACCATCGACTCAAGTGAGGATGACATAAAATTGCCCAGTCTTGGCTAAACTATTGGGGAATCATGGAAGACACCATTTTGCAGAATAAAGATACTATTAAAAAAAATGTCAAATCAAAATTTAAGGAGAAAATGCGGTGTGATAAAGAGTTAGAGGAAAAAAGAAAATTAAGGTATTATAAGGATGTAATCAACCCTAATCTAGAATATCAAAATTATCTATATGTTTTGCCAAGTGTAAAGAAAAAAATAAGCATTGCTAAGATAAGAACAAATTCTCACCAGTTCCATAGTGAAACTGGGCATTGGTCAATTCCTAAAACGCCATGGGATGAAAGAGTGTGTCACCTTTGTGACACTAAGAAGGTTGAAGATGAAAAGCACTTTCTCTTAGATTGTCCAGCCTATACCCATATTAGATCTCATTTTCAAAATATTTGTCACACTACCAACCTTCCTAACCTCTTAACTCAACAAAAGTATGGCGATCTTAGAAAGCTTTGCTTAATGCTTTTCGAGTACAGAAACAAAATTCTAAAGAAACGTAAGTAATCACTTACCCTCTTAAGATCCAATATACCAATTCAATCTTAGTAGACGTTAATCATCATCATCATTAATAAGAGTATTTTTTTCCATTTAAAATTTTATATTAATTTTTTTTTTATTTAAAAATAATTATTTACTTATAAAGATGAATTCTTTAACCATATGAATCTTGACAAATAATATCTAATATAATATGAATTTTGTATTAATAAAAGTAATTTTTTTCATTTAAAATTTTGTATTAAAAATATTTTTTTTCCTATTTAAAAATAATTATTTACTTTTTATTAATTTATAGAAATTATGAACTCAAATTCCATGTTTAATAAAGTAAAATTTCACTTTAACATGATAGATTTGAATTTTACATTTATAGAAAAAAATACCTTAAATTTTTTAAAATTTTTCTATCTAATAAAATATCTTACATTCCTAAAAATTTAAATCCTTTTCCAAATTTAAAAAAAAATTCTTAAAATTCAAATCTCCCAAAAATTAAATAAAAATATAAAAATGATTGGTAAAGCTCATATGAACAATTTTATAATCATAAAGTGAATTTGTCTACTATTGATTATAATTAGAAGATTTTGTTTCCCATTAGTTAGTGGGAGATTTTGTTTCCCATTAGTTAGTGGGCTCTCTCTATATTTAATTCTTTTTTAATACAAAAGCTAAGTATATAACATGTTAATAATCCTACAGATTTCCTTATTATTCTTTTTCTTTATTGTACCATGATACTAAAGATTTCATTATTATTCTTTATTGTACTATGATACTATAATATATAGAAAGTTCAAATATTATTCTATTTGAAATTAAATTGTTGTTTTGATTTTGTATGAGTTTTTTTCTCATTTTTCAAAGATATATTTTTAATATTTTTTTAAATAAATAATTTATTTTTTTTAATTTTAAAATTTATTTTTTAATAAATTCAAAAATCATAAATGATTAATTTTATTTAAATTATTATAAAAATCATAAAAACTAATTTTATTTAAATAATATATATTTTTTAAAATATCATATTTATTTAAATAAAAAATCTAACATTCACCATTTAAAAAATTATTCATTACATTTAATAATTGTTATTCTATATCTACATTTCGATTTACTACCCCACCTTTACACACTTTCTAAGTCTCATTGCATCTATAACTCATATCTTTCTTGGGTTATATTTATTTCCTCTCTTAAGGGAAAACAATTATCAAAAACTCAATTCAAAAAACAATGCAAATAAACACATCTCAAATACTTTAAAGGTGAAATTTGCATCACCTCATATACTTTAAATGTGAGGGAAACTTTAACTTTAATTTGGTAAGTGATAATCAAGTTTGAATGATAGAGAGCCATGGCTGAGCGGGAATCTCCTGGTTCTCAATGGCCGACACCCTGAGTTTCCTTAGCCATTGCTGAACTCCATGGGCCTAGCTCCTATTTTTTCTTTACCCTGTCCGAGTTGACAGTCATTCCAACATTTGGACAGTACAACCTTCGCTTTTCGGCCTGGACTTCTGTTTCCCCCAGCCCCCTATTCTCCTCGATGCACTCCGTTCCAAAATAGACCTTTCCTCTTTGTCAACTGGACCAGCTATCGAATGCCCGTGACTGCACTTTACTGATTAGTTTTTACAATCCCGATTCTATCGCTTTCTCCGCACTGAACCCATCATAGTTTTCTGCCCATTATCCGACAAAGTGGTTCAGAACTATTTGCCAGATATTGTTTTTATAATGAACTCACTGACTGACAATCTGATGAAGACCTCCGACGAGGAACTCTGGAAACAGGCAGGACTATTTGAGCAAGTGGACGCCCTCTCGTTCAACCAGCATACTTTTCCCTCCTTGCCCTCCTCCTCAAATACTCTCATAAGCAGTGCTGTGCTCCCGGCCGCTCTTACCACTTCATTTCAGACAGCTGCCATCGATCCGTCCTTAGTGCCTCCGGTCCCCCCTCCTGCTTTTACTTCAGTCACATCACTCAATAGGGACACTCTTTCTTCAGGCCTGGACTCACATTGCGCCCCCGCTGGGCTGCACAGGCCCCCCCATAGTCGAAAGGTATGGAAGGCAAAGCGTAAAACTGCTCGTTTGACACTGGGCGACGAGGTGGGCCTCGAGGACCTTTGCAGGATGTCCACCTGCACTCTGGTAGGCCGGTTCTCATATAGAAAACTGAGCTCGCAGGCGCTGGAGGTTTGGATCAAGTCAAACTGGTTCGCACTCTTAGGATACTCTCCGGAGATCCTCTATCTCAGAAAAGGCTGGCTAGGATTCAACTGCAAGTCTCCGGAGGATGCTACCTTGCTACTGGCCTCTTATTGGGTCTTTGAAGACAGTAGCCTGATGCTTAAGCGTTGGAGGCTGGCCTACAATCCTGACAGTGATTATTTTCAGCTAAGGCACCTTTGGGTTCTCTTGCCGGGCCTCCCGCTTCAACTTTGGAACGAAGGTGCCTTAAGGGCAATAGGCAACTCTCTTGGCACATTTATCTCCCCCGACTCACAGTTGACTCATAGTCCTGAAAGGAAGATTGGCAAAATCTTGGTTGAACTGGATATCACTACCGGACTTCCTCATTCCCTGGAGATCGCCTGGAGAGGTCGTAAGCTACTGCAGAAGCTGGATTACCTCGGAATTCCTTTCCGATGTAACTTCTGTAGAGAGACAGGTCATCTTCGGAGCACTTGTCCAGGTAAGCTTCTGAACACCTCTCCTGAAGAGGATGACCTCCAACTTAATCCTCCAGATTATATGGAGGCAGACCCCTCACTGGCACATTTGGACCCTCCCTCTGTCCCTTCTGTCCTCAATCCATCGGAGCTATCTGACCACCATTTACAGAAGCTGAATCTTATCTGTCCTGCCCTCCTCAAGTCTCTTTCCGAAGCTGAGAAAGAAGTCATAAGGTCCTTCCACTGGCTCTCCTCCCCTTGCAGTATTTCCTCCCCTGCTACTCAAGCGGTGCCTTCCCCTCCACTTGCACAGAACGCCTCCTCACTCCACAGCTCCCCCCCTCCTATCTCGATTGATACACACCCTTCTGGTGACTCCATTGACATCCCAAACCCTCCCTCTGTACACCCGTCTTTTCTTTCTACTGATTCCCCTTCTCCTTTGGTTCCGGATTCCTCCCAACTTGTGTTACCAGGCATTAGTCAATCGGATGGAGATTCAGATTCACTTTCACTCTTGGGCCTGAACTTCACCCCTCCTGGAGACCCTTTCCCGGCTCACTCTGCGCTATTGCCGATCTTCTGGGGCAAGGAACTTATTAATCCTTCTTCAGGAGCTGGCCCCTCTAGCTCTCACCATATGGAGGGCAAGGCTTATGCTTGGTCTCGGGGCATAGGATCGGAACTCTCCCCACTCCAAACCCGCAGCTCCAGAAAGAAGAAAGACTCGCTCATCATTCAACACTCCACTCCAGATCTTCCCTCACAGGAGGAAAAGCCCCTTAGAGCATTAAAGGCTTTGGCTCACTCTAAGAAATGATAGTGCTCTCATTAAATGTTAGAGGGACCGGAGGCACCCTCAAGGCTGCCTCCTTCCGCAGACTTCTGGAGCGTTCTAAGCCCGATATTATCCTGTTACAAGAGACCCTCTCGTCAGCACAAAAAGCTAGTGACTTCATAAATCGCTTCCGTCCCTCCTGGTTCTCCTCGACGGTCAGTTCAATTGGGACTTCGGGGGGACTGCTGGTGGCTTGGGACCCCAGTCTCTTTGCACTGCGTCCTATCTTGACGTGCGGGGGTTTACTCTTAGTAGGCACCCACAATACTTCTAAGATGGATTTGGCTTTTCTTAATTGTTATGGACCCTGCACAGATCGACATAAGTTCTGGACTCAGCTGGCAGGTAGTGGGATCCTCTCCCTCAATAATCTAATAATCGGCGGTGATCTTAATATCCTTCTCGCTGCTGATGAGGCCTGGGGAGGAGCTATCCTGCCAAATACTTCTACAGACTTCTACAAAGCTTTATTCGCCCAGCATAATCTGATAGATGTTAAGCCGACCAGACTGTCCCCTACGTGGAGGAATGGCAGGATGGGCTCCGATGCAATTGCCAGAAGACTCGATCGATTCCTTGTGGCGGGTAATTTTCTGTCCTCTCCGGTTCTTCCGTCTTCTTGGGTTCAGTTTCCTTACTTCTCCGACCATGCCCCTATTTTCTTGCACCTGAGTTTATCTGAGTTACACAATCAGTTCCCCTTCAAATTCAATCATGACTGGCTTAAGTCTTCCGATTACTCCGAGCTGGTTACTTCGGTTTGGATGGATCCCATTTTTCTCACCGAAGACAATCCTCAGATTCGCCTTACTTGGAAGCTAAGGGTTCTTAAAGCTAAAACCAAGTATTGGTTCCAGAGACACAAATCGCTGGAACAGAGCAGATTACTCACTTTGGAGACAGAAATTTCAACCCTGATCAGCGATTCGTCTTACACTCCTTTGTCTCTGGATGAGTCCAGTCAGCTAAAACAGCTCGAATCTAACAGGAATGCCATACTGTTAAATGAAGAAAACTGTTGGCGCCTTAGAAGCCGTGCCACTTGGTTGAAAAGTGGAGATGCCAACACCCGGTATTTCCACAAACTTGCTAGTTTTAACCGTAATAGAAAGCTTATACAGTCTATAAATAGCATGGGGGGCGATGCCATCCACGGGCAGGAGGCCATTAAGGATGAGGCCGTGGCCTACTTTGCTCAGCACTATAAAGACACCAACTCTCGCAGCTTTCCGGAGAAGGTAGCTACAGCCAGTCTCTTCCCACAGTTAGTCACTGATATTGAAGCTGAGGCACTTTACAAACCAGCTACTCTGACTGAGATCAAAGACATACTTCAAAAGTTTAAAACTGAAAGAATCCCAGGGCCAGATGGCTAGACCTCGGAATTCTTTTTATTCTTCTTTGACCTTGTGGGACAGGATCTACTTCAGATGGTGGAGGACACCCGCATCCGAGGCAAGATCTCGGGTAATATTAATTCAACCTTCTTAGTCTTAATTCCAAAAGTTGACTGTCCACTCTCTTTCGATGACTATAGGCCGATCTCCCTGTGCAATCTTATCTACAAGATTGTCTCCAAAGTAATCTCAAACAGAATCAAGCCCGTTCTCGGGAGGAGTCTCTCTACAGAGCAGCTGGGATTCTTAAAAGGTCGCAGGATCCAGGATGCCATTGGGACGACCCACGAATGCATCCACAGTATCAAGCAAAAGAACCAAAAGGCGTTGATTCTAAAACTCGACCTCAAGAAAGCTTTCGACTGCATAGATTGGGATTTTCTGCGTTTAGCTCTCCACTCGGTGGGCTTCGGGGAAAATTTTATAACATGGATTATGGCCTGTATTACCAGTCCTAACTTTGCTGTCCTGGTTAATGGGCAGGCCACTAATTACTTCAAAAGCGGGAGGGGGCTTCGTCAAGGCTGCCCACTCTCCCCTTACCTTTTTATCCTAATTATGGAGAGTCTCAGCCTTCTGCTCGCCAAAAGTTCTTCAGATCATCTTATTTCAGGCATTAAGATAACCAATCTCATCAAGATAATCCATCTCATGTTCGTGGACGATGTTCTACTTATGTCAAAAGCTGATCCTGAAGAATGGTCTGTTATTCTTGAGGTGCTCCGTCTTTTCAGTTCGGTCACAGGTCTTTCTGTTAATCACACTAAATCCACAGTTCATTACTGGGGTCTCTCAGTGGAGGAACTCCATAGCCTTAAACTTTCCATGCCTTTCTCTTTTATCAATCTGAATGAGGGATTCAAGTATCTGGGTTTTCGACTGAAGATGAGGGCCTCCTCGCCGGAAGACTGGAGATGGCTAGTGGATATCTTTGAGCGCAAAATTGGATTCTGGTGCAACATTTGGCTTTCCCTGGGCGGTCGCTTGATATTGGTAAAATCTGTGCTGGAGAGCTTAGCTGTATTTTGGATGACATTGGAGCGCATACCTAAGAAGATCCTAGATATTCTTAGAAGGCTATCTTACCAGTTCCTTTGGAGCGGTCTTGATCGAAAGCCTCATCTACATCTTTGTAGATGGCAATTTCTGGCGAGGCCCAGGAGGGCTGGGGGTTGGGGTATTAAGAATCTCACCCACTTCAATGAGGCTCTTCTTGCTAATTCATTTTGGCGGGCTGTCTCCCACGACAGCATTTGGCACAGAATCGTAGTGGGTAAGTATCTGGGCACACAACCTCTTCTTCACTGGATTCGAAAGTCATCCTTCAATTTAAGCAGTGCCTCACAGTTCTGGAAAGGCTTGGTTGCCTCTTCGCCAGTCATTCTCCATTGGCTCAGGTGGAAGCCTGGAGTGGGTAGTGCAATCCTTCTCGGCAGGGACCGAATACTTGGGCTGGAGGAAAGGTCGTTGCTCTCTCCATCGCTGGTATCGAGGCTCCACTCATTGAACAAATCTTCCCTAGCTCACGTGAGGGCCCCCACGGGAGTGATCCACTTCCCGAGCAACTGGATGAGGAGCGCGGATCTGGCTCTTAGCGGGCCGATTGCATACGAATGGGAGATTTTCACCGCGACACTCAGAAGTGCGGGTATCTCTTTGACAGCTGACCCCGATGTGTTAACTTGGGCTGGGGGGGATGCCACCGGCCGAATCTCTGTCAAGAATATTTACACAGCTCTACTTCATCAGCAAAACGTAGGCCCAGATTCTTCCTGGACGATCCAGATCTGGAACTGGAAAGTTCCACTCAAGTTGAAACTATTTATCTGGTTGGCGGGTAAGGATCGTATTCTCACCTGGGATGCACTGCGCCGGCGTGGCTGGAGTGGACCGGGAATCTGTTTGCTTTGCCGATTAAATTCTGAGGACACCTCACATCTGCTGGTCCATTGCCCATTTACCTCAGAACTCTGGATTCTTTTGTTGAAACACTATGCACTCACTGTCATGTGGAGCGGTGATTCCATTGCTGACTGTTTCTCCACTTGGATAGCGCATCGATCGGCCCCTCTGTCTCTAGCGGTTATTGCGTGTTGGCATCTCTGGATAGAGAGAAATTTTGCTGTCTTTGAAGATCGGCCTCCTTCTGTTAGGCGTGTATTTCACAAAATTCTGGCAGCCTTCTGCTGGCAGCCTTCATCGATCAAGACCTTCTATCCTAAAGCGTGCACATTTGAGGTAGCGACTGGACATACACTTATCTGTTTTGATGGTGCTGCTCAACTGGATGGMYGGGTTTGCGGAGCTGGAGGCATCTTCAAACATCATCCGGCGAGGGTCACCAAGTGGTTCCTAAACTGTGGAGAGGGAACAAATACTAAGGCCGAGCTCTTGGGACTGTGGGCTTCCCTCACTCTGGCGGCTATGTGGTCGATSAACCACCTTCTCGTACTTGGTGATTCTCGAGTGGTCATTGACTGGATATCGCAAAATTGCAACCTTCACTCAATTCATATTGAAGGTTGGTTGAATCTCACGAGGAACCTTTCCGCCCACTTCACCGACATCAATTACAAACRCATTCCTCGTTCTCTCAACAAGGAGGCTGATGCGCTTTCAAAAAGAGCACTAAATGGTGTAGTGGGAAGACTTTCGGTCTTCCACAGCGATAATGGGATAGACAGTCCCATATCCTCCATAAATGTCTTTGAAAGATAAAGGCCGTAGCCATATAGCTGCTGAATTGGTTCCTGTTACTTATTTCAGTTAATCTATGTGAGTAGAAATGTACTCTCTCCCTGTGAGAGATAGGATAATTCTTCCTGGTTGGATATGTAAGGATCGAGTCACCGTATGGGTGCGGTACCATCGTGGACAAATAGCTTGCAGTGCTGGCAGATGTAAAAGAATTTATACTTTTATAAATTTGAGGAATTTTTTATTGGAAAAAAATATACTTTAAATGTGAATTTTGCATCACCTCATATGGATTTTTCATTTAAAAAATCATTCATTACATTTAATAATTGTTATTTTATATTTACATCTTGATTTACTACCCACCCTTACACACTTTCTAAGTCATATATTTCTTGGCTTATATTTATTTCTTCTATCAAGGGAAATCGATTATCAAAAACTCAATTCAAATAACAATGTAAATAAACATATCTCAAATATTTCAAATGTGAATTTTGTATCATTTCATATGGATTTTTTATTACTTAATATCAACATCTAATTAGTTCAGGGTTGTTTTGCATTTGATATTATTATGTCTGTTGATAGGCATGGTATATACTGTTGAGTTAGGTTTGACTTTCTATTAGTTCATGGTTGACCATAAAATATACACCCTTTTATCTAAAGTTTTAAAAAATAATAATTAATTTTAAATTTTAAATCTCATTTCATTATTATATTTGGCAGGTATATGCTACCTAGTAGCCTTGCTTAGCAATTAATATTTTAAGATCCATAAAATTTGTATTTGTTTATTTACTAGCAAATATCTATATAAACAACTTAAAATAGTTTTAATAAACATTTTGATTTTATCTCTCTTTGAAGTTATAAATAAACATTGCATTCTATATTTTTGGAGATATAAATTTACATTGCATTCTATAGAGGTTTATCTATAAACAATATGAGAAAATACATAGTCATCATTACTCGTGATTAATAGTGTCATAAATGGAAAGGCATCCCTAAAAATTATTTGGAAAACACCAAAACTTGCAAAGTACCATAACCAAGTGCTAATGAGCTAAAAAACTCTAGACTAATAACCAAGGTTTATGATAGAATATAGCCTTGAGGATTAGTTCAATTGGTTGGTGCCATTGTTTCTAGGTCATTGTCACGATCCAACGTGTAATATCCTCGCTAATTTTTTTTGAAATTTTATCTTAGTTGTAGTGAAGAAATTTTGTCAAGCACTTTGTTGTTTTTGGTATTCTTGGGTGTTTGCTAATGCAAAATTGTAATAATAGTTTACTGCTTCTTTTTTTCAATATATTTGACACCCATAATGTAGGACAACAAACAATAATGACAAATACCCAATCCTGCTATGATTCACGATATAACATCAATACATGAAACTCAATTTAAGAAAATGTTGTATGAACTATTTGTGACAACCATCTCACATTAAACAATCAACAAACATAATAGTAAACAAGGTTGCATGGCAACGTATACCTACCGCTATGAAGGTACAATAAAATAAAGTAATAGTTGTATTGAATCCACACGGCAGGTATAATAAGAGAAATTGACCTACAAACACTTGTCAACAAGGTGCACCGTATCCACCCTTAATCGTTCTGATGAAGCCACATGAAAAGGCCAAAATTGCACACATGCTCACAAATTCAATACTGTCCCTGGTCATCTTGTTATTACTATTAAATACATGCATGACTAGTTATGAATTAGGCGATGGTGGTGCTATCCATGCTCGACCCGATCCAACTCATAGTTATTGTATTTTTATGTCAAATTTTGGCAGTCGAATGCACCACTAGCGGAGTTTGAAACCCCTGAAACCCTAACAAGAAAGAAACAACAATAGCAATGGCGGAACAACGGTCATTCATTTATGACACTGTATCACCTCTACTTGACCCAAACGTGACAAGCTGTGATCTCCCTTCTACAACTGACTTATCCCTTGACGAAGCGACATACGCCTTCCCCATTCACACCAACAAAATCAAGAAGTCCAAGAAGCCCAAATCCGCCATTAAAACCTTTGACCCTGCTATTGCCGATGGCGACGAAGAAGAGCTTGCTTTCTTAAACAAAAGGATAGAATTTAGCTCTGAATCATCTTCAGGGATGACCTGTACAGTGTTCACGAGGGAGAATAGTGGCGGGGAGAGCTATGTGCACCAGGAATCGAGTGATGAGGAGGAGGCGACGAAGTATTTAACTCATTAAAGGATGTTGAAGATCCTTCTGCCATCGCTGCGGCAATAAGAGGTGCATTTCATCAACGAATCACAATTTAGAAAAATGTTTTAAAATAATTAAAAAAAAATAAAAAAATCAAATTGTAATGTTAAACTTTTATAAATGCTTGAAATTATTTGGGTCAAACCCCAACTAATAGGCGGTCAATAGCATATCAAATGCTATATACCACCGAGGTATAATAAGAGGTAAAGATCCTGTTATATATTTTTGTAGGCAATCTTTACAAATATTGAGTGAATGAGGTTGTGAACAATTGCCAAGGGTGTTTACACTTCCAGAAATTCATGTCCACAATAGGAGATACCTCTGTTGCAAAAGGAATGCACCCAACTATTGAGAATTCACCCACTAATCAACAAGTCGACCATACTTCCCACTCGACCACAAGAGTAGAACACAACCTAGTACTTAAGGAGAATAGACCGAGATCTGAGATGGCCCACTCAACAAGAGAAAGAAATGTTGTCCAAGCAGAGAATATGACCCAACATCAAGGAAACTCGGTCTGGGTAAGTAACTCGGCCTCTATAGAAGAAAACGACCCAAAACTCAACCCCTATACTCATAAAAATTGCCCTCCCCAGTCCACAATTCGTTCCTCAAAGAGCTCGACCTCTAGTTAGAAAAAATGCTGCCCACAATCACCAAGATGCAGTCTCGAGGTAACTCGACCTCCAAAAATTCCAAATCAACCTCTTCAAGCAAGAAACTCAACCATCACACTACCAAACTCAACCACACTAAAGAAACCTCTGTGATCTTTTCCCCAAAATGACTAACTAGGGTGGATGGTCTCACCACCTAAGCCAATCCCTGAAAATTCCTCCTAGGGTTTCCATCCCAAGAGTTCCAAGCCACAATGAGCTTTCTCAATGAAAAATTAGAAAATGCCAATGCAAGAATGAGAGAGAGTGCCCTCCTTTTCCCCTTTTATTCATTCGTTGACTCTTTTGTGACCTTTTTACCTTTTAATCAATTTAAGTGACTTTTCACATTCCTTATGGCCACTTAAGCACCTTTTTCCACTTTGCTCAATGTCACCTTTAATTTTTAATTAATTCTCGCTTTGGTGACATTAATAAATAATCCCCTTTTCAATTCCCTGACTATGGCCCACGAGAATTACTTAGGCCATTTCATCAATTCGTCTAGAAGACTCGGTTGGAAAGGGACATTACACAATGCATTATGCAAGTCCTCCATTCGATTCCCATGGGGTTAGGCACACTTAGTCTACGCTACCTGCTTTACATTGAGTACCATCCTTGGAATGAGGGAAAGTATCGAGGAGCTTCCCATGGTGTTATTTCCAAGGGAAAAAAAGAATATAACGATTCAAAAGGTAAAAATTGTAATGAAACTACAAGTTTTACTTATAACAAGGTATGTGCAAGAGGCACACCTTTATATATATAAGAGGAGCAATGTGTTTTTCACCAATGGGAAATGTGGAATTCCTATGAGGGATTTTCATGGAGTTGTGGATCACCTTGAGGTAGTGGTCAAATGTGTGGTTACACCCATGTAGATTATATTAAATGATCTCAAAACCCTTGTACACATAAGTCAACTAAAACTCGCCCTCATGTCTTTCAAATTTTAAAATATCCTAGTTGGTCAGCTCGCTCTATCCAGATGCATTGTTACAAGGTAGAGCTTGTTGTGAGGTCTCTAGTCTTAGGCTTGTCGAGGTTCAAGTTTGGAGGGATTCCATTGGGTTATTGATTTCTATTATAATTGGTGATTGTGTTGATGTCCACCCATTCGAGGAGAAGTGGGGGGATCCCATTAGTGTTACCAAAGATCCACATAAAAATATCACATCCTTATGTAATATTGTTGTAATATATGTCAAAGACCCACATACAAATATCACATCTCTATGTAATATAGTTGTAATATATGTGTGTGTGTGAAAGAGAGTCCTTTGTCCCACAAACAAGAGGATTTGTAACTAGTGGGGATTACCCATGTTAAAAAATGTGGCTAACTGTCACTATAACCTCTAAAATAGTGCCAACAACACACAAGCTAGTGCCTATATATGTGTGTTTTATAAAAAAAACCCTTTTTCCCACAAACAAGAGATTTTTATAAACATTTTATTAAACCATAACTTTAAAATTAAATAATAATTATTTATTAATTATAATTAAATTCAATTCATCTAAACTTATCTATTTAATCAAATTTTATTAAAATTTTACATTTAAAAAAAATTAATCTTTTTCACCACTTTATAAATTCAAAATAAATTATGGAAAACAAAATATCTTTTATATTTTCTCTTCCATACCCATCAAACATTTCAATCACCTTTATACATTCATAATAAAATATGAATTAAAATAATCCTTTTATATTTTATATAATGCAACATATATCTTCCTTTTTCCAGAAAAGCGTCAGAGTCATGTACACGTGTTGTGATGTCATACATATAAATAAAAAATATAAAGATTTGATTGTAAGAAAAGGAATATACTCATACTATTGTCAACATTTTTTATATATTTGAAGTGATTTGTCAACATTTTTTATATATTTGAAGTGATTTGAGTGAGAAAAGGAATATACTCACACACTCACATTATAGGAGCAATATAATAGTTGCACCATAAATAAATAAATATATATATATATATATATATATAATTAATAAAAAGATATTTGGGTGCATGGAAAAAGGGATATACTCACACTCTCACATTATAGAGCAATATATATTCGCATAACAGTTGCAGCATAAATATATATATATAATTAATAAAAAGATATTTGAGTGCATGGAAAAAGGAAAATACTCACACTCTCATTAAGTCGCAAGATACACCCCGAAGGAAAACCGTGAACTGCTTTTGTGATGGGAAATCCCGAAAACTATGATTCCAATGCAAACTGGCGTGGTCACTCATCACATGATTATTGCCATCGCATGATCGCATCCACGCTGGCCGGCCTTTTCTTCGCCGAAACCACCCGGTTTTCCTCGTGCCGGCAGGAGACTTCACACCCATTTAAAAACCACCCATCTTCGACACTATAAAAACACACTCCTCTCCGAGCTATTCAATTCTAGTAGTATTAGCCTCTACACAATTGAATTTCCAGGAATTCAATACAGACGAAATGGCAGGCATCATGGCAACAGGAGCTGCAAATTTGAACATGAACATTCTTGCCCGAGAAACTGCCGAATTCACTTCGTTCAGGCCGGTATTTCTTCGAGGAAATTCTCAGGGACTCTCTTCGGCTTCTTCTCTGTGTGATACCAGAATTTCTGCAGATTCCAAGCAGAAGAAGCATTGGATTTCGAGGAAGCAGAATGGCAATAGAAGCACAGTGGTTTCTCCCCGGGCGGTTTCTGATACCTTCAATGAACTGACCTGTTTAGATCCGGTCGCGAGTCGGGTGAGTGGGTTCTTTGTTTTGGAGCCCTTGGATGCTTTCAATGGTTTTTTCTCTTCTTCGTACTTATTTTAATCGATTTGGGGAATGATCGTCTGCCTTCCACTCTGCTTGTGAGATTTAGTTAGTATGTTGGAATTGCTGTTCTTTGAATCTCTTTGTTTTCGATTTGATGGAGAAAAAACTAATCAAATAGTGACTCCATTTTGCTCTACTTCAATTCTTAAAAATCTCTGCCCTGCATTCGATCTACTATTTCTGGGTACTGGAGATGCAGGGTAGACTGGGTTGGTAAATTGATTTTATCAATGATATCTGGACCAAAAAATTTAATTCTGTATTTCTCTTTTTATATCCGGCTGGCAGATATCGAAGGTATCTTTGTGCTTATTAGGCATCCATGTTATCACAGTATGAGCTTTTTGATTATATCTACTGTAGCTTTAGTAATACATCATGCCTTTATAGGATTGCATGCCCATATGTGTATAAAGCAAAGAGTTTTTTCACTTAAGAGGTTACCATTTAGGAAAAATTATTACAGCTTCTACGCCTTTTCTTCTCCCAGTATTTCTAGTGTTTGATTGAGGTTATATTGATAGAGTTGATCTAGTGATAGATAATTGTTTGCATCATTGCTGTTCTCACAAATCTTTCTGCAACTACCTTGGTGGGGATTTTGTGGGTATTGGTAAAATTCTCATATTCTTAGATTTTGGGTGATTGTAAAGAGGCTGATCTGTGAATGAGCAAGGTAGTACAATGCTCTCTCTTGGCTGATATTTTATACAAGGCATTGAAAGAAAACTGTTCCAGTTTTCAGATTAGATTTATACAAGGCGTTGAAAGAAAACTGTTCCAGTTTTCAGAATAGGCAATGAAAGAAAACTGTTCCAGTTTTCAGATTAGATTTATACAGGGTTCTACCCAGTCATACCAGAATCGTCCTCCTAGGGGACTAATTGACTCTGGAATTGCTCTCCCAGGGAGTTCATGGTGGGGACTGCCCTGGGAGCTCGCTACTGAAACGATTTCATTTTGGCCCTGGAGCTAGCTCCCGCCCTGTAAAAATCACTCACTGGAATTTTTAGGAGCTCCATCAGGCAGATCATTCCTGGACCGCTCCCTGCCTCACTCCCAGTTGCTCTCGGACCGTTCCTGGACTGCTCCCTGCCTTGTTCCTGTGCACTCCCATGCGCTCATGCAGAAAATGAGAAAAAGACAATTTATTTGTTTTTTAATTTTAAAGCATTGTGGTAGCCACGGGAAGGTCCCAATACTAAATAGCCATTTGAGGTTAGGGAAAAGGCCTTGGGATTATTAAATCCCTTCATCCTCATCTTTCTCATTCCATTTTATCATTTCATACATCTAAGGCTAGGGTTTTGAGAGACGAGGTTGCTGGTTTTTGAGGAAAGCATATTGGTGAGAACTTGGAAGAGATCAAAGGCTGCCATACTCACATAAATGATAATATATTCCACTGGTGTTTACAGTTAGAGAGTTGAAGAGGTAATCTCAAATCCCATTCTTTGCATAATTTTTTTTCTTTGTGTTGTTTGTTTATGGATATATCATATGCTCTCTTCCTGCATTCTGTCCTATTCCTTCTCTCCCTTATTCTATTGCACATTTGTTATCCAAGACTTGAAGAAAATGTTCTTCATATGGTGTATGCTTCTGTTTTTGATTTTCATGGTCTTAATGGGGAATAGCCATGATAGGGTCCATACAAAGAAGAGGAGAATATTCGTAGTGAGCCATTCTTTGAAGATGAAGGAGGGTATAAAGGAACTAAAGGTGAAAGTGAGGGTAAAGTTACAAACAAACTTGACTTGATTGATCATTACCACCCTTATGGAAGTATGTGACAAACTTGATGGGGGGAGAGGAGGTGGAACCGCAAAATTTTTGTGCAAAAATGATTATCATAAAGGCAAACCTTACATTGGTTCATGTACTTTTGAGGAGGCATATTTGTGGGATAATGCCACGAGACAAGCCCAACATCAGTGGAATCAAAGTTTGTCCCCTAATATCAAATGAAGAGAGAACAAAATACATCAAGAAAGAGGAAGCAACACAAAGAAAGAGTAGTAAAAAAACAAAAGTTTCAATCCAATGCCACAATGAGAATGTTTGGCCATTCCAAATTTTCCACATCTAGCTTCCTTGATTCTAGTGGGATTGGGGGCTTGCATGTGGGGTGTAGAAGTAGAACAATAGAAGATTTCCTTGATGTTGGTGGTAGGGATGACGTGGATACAAAAGTGCAGGTTTATCTATGCATGTGGTATACCGTTCAATGTTTTTGCTCCCCCTATTGGCATGCTATGGTCAAGGCCATTCATAATGTTCCTGAAGGATACAAGAACCCCAGATATGAGAAAGCTAGAGCTGTATTGCTAGACAAGGAAAAAGCCAAAGACTATAGAGCTCTAGGACGGTTTATAGATGAGTGGTTGGATAGCGGGGTTTTCATTATTTATGATGACTAGACAAATGTTAACCAACATTTGATAAATGTTCTTGGTGTGTCAGCTAGTGGTGTAGTCTTTCTTGCAGTGCATGACTCCTCATCATTTGTTGCATCTTCTCATAACATTGTAGGCCTCCAACTAAAAATTGTTAACAATATTGGGCTCTTCAATGTGATTCAAGTAATTACAGATAATGCAACAAATTGAAAGGGAGCAGGAAAAATCATTGAGTACGTACATCCTTACAGTTTTTGGTTTGGTTGTTTGGTGCACATGTTGAATCTTTTGATGCGTTGATTCAAGTAATTATAGATAATGCAACGAATTGTAAGGGAGTAGGAAAAATCATTGAGTAGGTACATCCTCACATTTTTGGTTTGGTTGATTGGTGTACATGTTGAATCTTTTGATGCATGATATTTTTAAGCATAGAGAATCTGACTAGATCAATGACTTGTACAAGAAAGGGAAGTTTATCATCAAATTTATCACATAGCACACTGTCATCCACTACATTTACCAACTTCACTCTAACTTGTTGCTACTTAATCTTGCTAGGACTAGATTTGGTAGCTATTAACTCACCTTTAGGCACTTGTTGAAGGTGAGTGATTTATGGGAGCAGTTGAGGGTACATAATACATCATATAGAGATAGTGTTGCTAAAGATACCATTCTTGCTCCTCATTTTTAGTCACAGGTTAAGTGTATTTTGTAGTTCATCAAACCAATATCCAACATGATTTGATTTGCAGATTCAAATTAACTAGTGATTGGGGAGGTTTATGAGCAGATTGACACCATGCTAGGCCAGATTAAAGACATTGTTGAGCCAAAAAATGTGAACTTGTATGATTGACTATATTCATATAGAGGTGGAAAAATGGTGGACAAAGCCAAATTTTCCACTCCATGCTTTAGCATATGTCTTGAAACCAAAATACTATTCTACATAATGGTTGGGAGCACTAGTGCTTGGTGGTTGGGTGAAGAGAAAACCACACATGGATCTTGAGGTTCAAAGTGGTTACATGTAAACATTATACAAGCTTGTTCCTGATGAGGAGTGTGATACCATACAATGACAAGTTGAGCACCTACATAAGTGCCTAAGGATTATTTGGTTATGCTCATCTAGTTAGAGATAGATGTTGAAGAAGTGTCCTTCGACACATTTTTATTAATAATGAAAAATAGTTACAAAGAAAAGTGAGGGTTAAAAGCCTCAACTCACTTGGAGAAAGAGCTAGTTTATATAGCCCAACTCTAAGCTAAATTCTAGGAAAACAACCAATCATATAATCACATGAGTATGATAGGTGTCCTTTACATATTAAGCTAACTGTACTCTTGACAAATAAACTAGAATAATCTAATTCCTAAAATATTTAATCTAGGAAAATATTTAGACTTCTAGAACTTTAGGATTATGAGGCTAACAATAGAGAGAAGTTGACTTTTCTGCAGTGGTGGTTTTGCCCTATAGTTGCAGTGTTTGGAAAAACATGTGCTTTCATAGGTTGTGAACACTTATTTCGCGGAGAGGTGTTGGAGCACCTATAGTTTCATACATAGTGTCGAGAGAAACATGTTGAATGTAAATTGGGTAGAGATCTTGGTTTATGTGCATTACAACTTGTGGTTGTTGCCCCATTGTTGTGAGGAGGCAAAGATGGATAAATCATATAATATTTGGGACAACTATCGAGAGGAAGACTATTTGGCGGATGGAGCACTGGATTTGGAGAACTTGGAGACTGCTCTTTTTGATGATGATGATCGTATTGAGACACACCCACCTATTTCCATATTCAGTCCAGCTAGGACTCCAAATGCAGGAGCTTTATGTCTAACTCCATTTTCATAGTTACCTCCACATTTACAACTACGTGGGGCTTGTGGTGTGCCAAGAAGATGGAAAAATAGATAGTAGATTAAAATATTTGTCTCTCTTTTCACCCATTTAGTTGTCATATTAGAGTTTTCAAATTTTCGGACTTCAGTTTCTAATTTTTGTTTTGGCAATTAGGCACATGGCCTATTTTGTAAACATAATTCTTTGGTCACGATGGACTATTTGATTTCATAACTTCATAGTCTACTCTACTTCCTATTATTGATTGTAGTTTAAATCTTTGTAACCGTATTTGCAATATGGTTGATGTTATCTATGTAGTACTAAATGGTTGATGCTCCATGATTATTCTAGATTCTACCTTGATGACATGTTTACATCTTCATAATAATGTAGACAAGTAGAATATTCAATAAATATGTATGTTTTCATCTTTTCAACAACTTATTTGTTATTTTACATGTTTTTATGAGTACATATACATTAAAATATATAAAACATATATTGTATAAAAATGCTCCCGGGATGCATCTCTCCCAAGTTTTTTTGGGAAATGGCACTTCAGATGCTCCTGCTCCTGCTTCGCTTTGCTCTTTTGGCAATGTTGGTTCTATCGTCCATTTTTGCATAAATCCCTGAACTAGGCCAAAATGGACTTTTCACCATTTGTTTGCTTCTTTCATTGTTTGGTGCATTGCAAGTGTTTCCGTGATTATTTGCATAGAGAGAAGCTAGGTGTATTCTACAACCTAGTATTGGTGAGATGTGTAATGTTGGTTCTTATAAATGAAAATAAGAATATAAATTTATAATATAGAAAAGAACCCTCTTGGTGCTTAATAGATACAAAGTTAAATGAATTTATGTTGATCTATCTATCTATCTATCTATCTATCTATCTATCTATCTATATATATCTATCTATATATATATATATATATATATATATCAATTTTTCTTTTTTTCCATGGAAAACTTCCTCGAGGAAACCCTCAAGGCGCTTCCTCACATTCTGTGAATGGCGCCTAGGGTAAATGCTGCCAACATACAACATGTATGCCTAACTTCAGGGGACACAGGTGGATTTGACCACATGACCTCCTTGGCCAACCCTGCTTCAACATGGAAAGTCAAACCACTTGAACGAATCCTTTGTGTGTGTGTGTTAACCATGTGTCTAACGAGTCATTATAGAGGTTGTCCTTTATTTTTTGGCAAAAACATGTGGTTCCATTTGATGAGTGTCCTCTAGAATTCTCAATCTTAAAGATTTTCCTCCATCTAGACTCTAATCAACTCTATGCAAGAGTTTGCTTGTTCTAATATTATTGCTTCTTGATATTTTCTTTAGTCAATATCGTTTTGGTACGAGAAGTGTTTCCCTATGTGTTTTAGATTCACATGTGTCTATTCCAAGAAGTGAATAATAAACAACCTTATTATACAAGTTCTCATATTTATATAAGGGGTTGCCTTTCAATGGTAATCATTATGATTATATTATGTGATCCATTTCTTTCTATACAACATATATTACCTCTTGTCTTATGTTCTTTTCTCTACTGATATTTTTGCATGCTCTTCCCTCTTACATACCTCATGTATTGTCACTTGTTCCAATTTTCGGGGACAAGAGTTTGCATACAATGAGTAATATTTCAAAAATATGGATGATTTAGTATTGGGATATTTCAATTTGAGAGTGCGCTTGTTGATAATGATGGCTATTGGATGAGAAGAAATAGGATAGGGCTTGTGCGATCACTAATATGGTTCCCAAAGAGGCATAACAAGTGCATTCTTCCACCAATGATATAGAAGAAAGATCGATAATTCTGATCCATCAACTAGAGTTTGTTTACATGATCACATTGATTTGAGACATGATGGTCTTCTCATTTGGTATCACGTTGAGGCAATAGACTCTAATTGTGATGAAACTAGAATATGTAGCTGGCAATTATAGAGTTGCCAAATTATTGACCTATGCATGTCCTAATCTCCGAGCCATTGCATGAGCACTGTTAATCACATCAGGGTGATCATTGATCAAAGACTATTGTCGAGTGTTAACCTAGAAATACGGGCCTTCTTATTTGATAATTTTTTGTGTGTTGGCCAAAATTCATTTACTTTCAGAGTTATTTTCAACATGACTTATTCCAAATGTTAAAGAGCGAAATATATAGTCTACATCTTGGTTTGTTTGACTTAGTGACAACAATGACTGGTTATCCTCATCAAAACAACAACATATTCTCTCAATTGGGACAAAGGACTAGCATGGGAAGGCTATCTACAACAATGGTGTCAAAGATTTCTAAATCTTTCGGAGGGAATATAGAGGAATATAAGATTAAACTTATTTGTTTCAGCTAGGGAAAGAAGTGAATATAGAGTTGATAAAGGAAAAGAGCTTGGCAAGATTTATATTTAGCAACACCTAAAATTGATGACACTAACAGATAAGGAAATTAAGGCATGAGATACTTACCTTGATGAAACTCTTAGTTATAAATACAGAAAGATTTAATGTGGTAAAAAAGTACAAGTTGAAAATTTTAAAAGCATGCAATATTTGGTAAAAAGTACAAGCTGCCAATTTTAAAAGCATGCAATATTTGGTAAAAATGTAAAAATTGCCAATTTAAAAACTTGTGGAGTAACTTATTCTACATCAGCATGAACTATGCAGGTTAAATGTCTTGCGATTCATTTCTAATTGCTAATTGGTAGCACTACTTAGAAGTAAGCTCTAGACACTTTTTACAGATTGTTTGGTCCAGATAAGTTGGTTAACATAGGGCTAGGGGTTTGTTGAGGGCATCAACAGAGTTGGAAATCTTCATGGAATTTTCCTCTCTTGTACTTCTCTTTGGTCCATGAAAATTGGGATGTATGCCCCCCATACCATGATCTCCAATGGGATGAAATGGATGTCATTGGCAACATGTATGGATAGTTGAAATTTGCACCGCAAATGCTAAGTAAACCACAAATTATTGTTTTATTGGATTATTGGGCTTAATTATGCCACAACTTTGGCATGAGAACCTTGAATCCAATTATGTCCGAGGGTACGTAGTGTACTTAGAGTTATTTCCAACAAGTGGCCACATCTTATATTTTGATGCTTCATGATATAACTTTTTAATGAAGTAGATACTTAGGCCTTTTGGTGGATTTTTAAAGTGTATTGTTTTTTCACTTTTTGAGCTCGTTTTTGGATTCTTTCATTTTGGTGCTACTCAATAATCCCTATGCACATTTGGAAGACACCACTTGAGTTCAAACATGTCATTTTTGTCCATATGTACGATTTTGCCTAAAGTAGCCCCCACCTTCTACATAGGACATGAAGACTAGGATCACACACAAGACTAGGATCACACACAACCAACTTATCTAGACCAAGCAAGTTGTGAAAAGTTTCTAGAGCTAACTTCTAAGCAGTGCCACCAATTAGCAATTGGGAATGAATTGCATGACATGTAACTGACATGGTTGATGTTGATGTAGAACAAGTTTTCTAGGATAAGAAACATATTTAATATGTGACCATTAAGGGAGGGTGTTAGAGTAGATACATTACAATGGTCATATTTTGTGATGAGAACTTTATATTTTAAAGTTACTTTATGTTGATGTAATAAAGTTAACAACATGATTTCGGTGTTGGGAGTTATGTAACGTGCTCATAATGTATGTATTCACCTTATGATTGCGTCTATGTAATAAAACATTACACATTGGAATAATAGCAATGTGGTATCTTTCTCTCTCATATTTGCTTTGCGTAAATTTTAACATTCTCATGGGATGGCTCAGAGTTGTCCCTAGGATGTCCTTGTAAATTGGGAATGTTTGGGAACCCCCCCGCACTCCGTAAGATGACTTGTTGCCCACTATATATTCACAATTAATCAAATTATCTTATCTTATCTTTGTAGATTTTAACCTTGTACAATTAATTACTGCAAATAGATTCTTAATAAAAACAGAAAAGATACAATGGCAGACACACATTACACAGATATTTTACCCTAGAAACCCAAACCAGGAAGAGCCGCACCTCTAATCTTCTATTCATCATATCTCCATTGTTTACATTATAATACAATATATAGGATCATGCGGCATCCAAAACCCCTAATCCATTGACCCAGATTAGTCAACAACCCTAATTTCTTAACCAAAATTAGAAAACCATCGACGAAAACCATGTGCAGAAAAACTGCCAAAAAATGGACACAAAAAACACCATTTTTTTTTTTTCTTCAGGGGCGTTGTCCACACCCCATGCGAACCCCCGAGAAAGGGGGCGGAGCCCCCCTATGACTCCCAAAGTAGGGGGGGGGGCTAGCACCCCCCCCTCTAACCCCACCGCATGCTTGACGCAACGCTAGTCGAGTAAAGAATATAACACATACCCAACAATCTTATCTAGCCCTTAACTGCTAGCCCTCTCAAAAAATCCTAAATACTCAACCCACTTAACTTTGAGAAATGTATATTCAGATTCGCTTTACTTTTGTGTCCCATTGACTAACCTTGTGGTCACTTGTTGGACATTAATCAAATTATCTTATCTTATCTTATCTAGCCCTTAACTACTTGCCCTCTCAAAAAATCCTAAATATTCAACCCACTTAACTTTGAGAAAAATTACTGACAACATATGTACCATCCATTCAAAATTTCTTCTTCGGCTTGATGATTCTCTCTTTGCGTGAGGTCGCAGCAACAAGGGTTTTTCCTTAGCTGTTCGTGAAGGCCTTTCTCCATTAGTTCGACAGATTGACACTGCTTGGGTGGTTTATTTAGTGCATTATCAGATCCTCTATGGTGGCAGAGGTGACCTCTTCTATGTTCGACGATGTTGGTAAACTAATCCACGAGGCAACTAAGATCGAGTCCTCTGGAGTGTCGCTCACAGGTGCTAACAAGGGCTCAATCAATGTGCATAGCGATTTCGACCATAACCCTTTTGGTAGTATGGGTGGGGTTTCCTTTAGAGATGTAGTAAAGAATGGTGCCATTGCTTGTTCTCCTCCCTTGAATCGTTTTTTGATGTAGGAGGCTCTGACTTTATCTATTCCCATGGTGCAAGATGTTGTAGATCAG
>ML818978.1:70855-83593 GCA_009831015.1 Picea engelmannii | reverse complement strand
TCACATTCCTATCATGCATTTATACTATTGTACCTAGTAGTCCCATGTTTGACCTATTCATGGTCACTAGCTAGTTTAACTCATCTTAATTTAATATGGAGATTTACAAAAAACTCAATGTTGATGAAGTTTGTGTAATAGAAGTTTTCCAAATTTAACTTTGAGTGGAGATAGATCAATAGTGCTAGTTACAAACTTCGTCAAATACATAGATCAACCTTAATATACATGAGATAATACTTTAGGCTTAGATGTTTTTTTATGATACTGCCTCCCCCACTTAACACTACTAGAATGATCACCTCCTCCCCGATGCTTCTTAAAGGAAATACGAAGCAGGAAAATTTAACTTCTATTTAGAATTGTACCAAGCCTTGAATGCAAGGGATGCACCCTCCCTCCACTTAGGAAATCCTCACAACATCATCATTTGATCAACAACTCCCACCCACAACCCCCTCAGTTGTGGCAAGGGGGATGGAATCATTAGGCACCAAATTCAAACATTATGTTGGGTTTGTTGTCCATAACAATAATATCTCACTTGGATGTTAAACACACTAAGATGATTTAGCTCAAATCGATTTCTTATAAGATTTTATTTCACACTCCTATCGTCTATTTATACTATTGTACCTAGCAGTCCCATGTTTGACCTATTCATGGTCAGTAACTGGTTTATGTCATCTTAATTTAATATGGTGATTTACAAAAAAATCAATGTTGATGAGGTCCGTGTAATAGAATATTTCAAAATTTAACGAAATATGTGTTATAGAGATTGTAGGGCTTTTGACCTAACGCATGAAATATCAAGAAACATATACAAGATCCAAGGCAAAGTACACCAAGAAGGAAACAATGCACAATAGAATTCTCCAGGAAGAGGAAGTTACAATCCTCGTGGCGGATATAGAGGATGAGGATGATGAGGAGGCACGGGTCTAGGTTGAGGACAAATAATCTATTACAACTGCGTGCAACCAAGACATTTAGCGAGGGACTGCCATAACCCTTGCAAAACTTGCAGTTATTGCAATTCCTTCAAGCATGTCATCGAGGACTGCCCTTTGCTGCTATCTAAGCTTCAACAACTACGAGGACCTCAGCAAAACCCGCAAGTGAAACTGATATATGCTAAAACTCGTGGAGCAAACCCTAGAGTCATTGTTATCACTCAAGGACGCGCTGCTACATGAGAAGACATAGCAGCCCAAGGAAAGGCTACAGATGACAATGAAGTCAGGAAAGCTATAGAGAAGATGTCAATGTTCGATGCTAAGAAAGAAAGACAGATATTTGAGGAAGGAAAGAAAAGTTTTCAATGGAGATCAAGGGTCTTCATCAAAGAAACAACTAGAAATTAAATAATATGGCATGCCTTAGGCGTTTGATCAGACTGTGTTGCCAACATAAGGAAAAGAGGTAAGAAAACTCATGTAATTTTTTTGCACCTGTGTTAAGTTGATTCAGGATAAAAGGATTGTACAAGAATTACAAGATTTAATAAAGAAGTATGAGCTAGGAAAGAGAGACTCCTTATTGAATAGGGAAATGCACCAAATTGGGAAAAAGAGAAAGACAAATAAAGAATTACATCTGAATGCTCAAATAGGAGAATATGGTATAGACTATGTGGCCCTCGACTTAGGGTCGGAGGTCAATGTCATGATGAAGAAAACCTGGGCACTGATGGGAAAATTGAAGTTGATCTATTCCCCTATCAGGCTTAGAATGGATAATCAGCAAGTTTTCATCCCATTTGGACTATTGGAGCATGTCCCTATGGACATTGATGGAGTTAGAACCTTTGAATATTTTGAAGTAATTGAAATTGTTGATGACAACTTCCCTTATCCTACATTATTAGGAATTGATTGGGCCTTCAAAAATTCTACTATAGTTGATCTAAAGAAGAGTCGTATGACATTTGAAAGAGATGGCCTTAGGTTCATTGCACCTTTAGATCCATATGAGGGTCCTTTAGATCCATATGAGGGTCCTTTAGATCCATATGAGGGTCCTTGATACACATATCCTATCAGAGAAGAAGACCACGCATACAAATAGGAAAACATCTACAAACTAACAGCCAGACAGTAGGATTATATCAATCCTACAGCAGATGGGAATCTGAGCTGGTGAATCGACAACACATGTTCATTAGAAACAAAAGAAGCATTGGATAACTGACATAACGAGATGTATGAATTCTCTACCAGAACATGTACTAGACTAACCAGAGAGGTTTGCTGGATCGACACAACAATGAGTAACTTACCTACATTTGATGGGCTGAACCCTTTACAAAAATTCTTATCAGAGTTTGAGACAAGTGTACCAACACAACAGAGGTTGTTGGCAATGGATGAGGCCATGAAATCCACACCATCAAGATGGTGGGGGACACACGGAGGAAACATCATAGACTGGACACAATGTCGAAATTTTATGACAACACAGTTCTCAACACAAGTAGGAAGCAGCAAAGTAAGGTACACAGGTCCAAGTTTCCCAAAGGACCATGTGTGAAGCTATGAAGAGGCAAGGAGTGACATTCCTCGAGAACAATGGGAGCACAAATTCATTAACACGCTGGACACGATCCCTATCAATTGCTACCTTCAAGCGGAGCTACACCTCGTCACTTCAGATTGGGAAGGTATGATCCAGAATTTTGTAACCACCTTTTTGTTTGAAAGTGAATTTCCTTCTGTAGACCAAGCATTACAGATTGTGAGACATAAGAGGATGAATGGACCACGCCATTCCAGAAATTGCAAGGATGTTACAACATTAATGTCGATGAAGATGATGATACGAGGAAGGTAAAAATCGCTGAGACAGAAGGCCACATAAATGTGGAAGGACCAGGAGTTGAGCTACCATTCATAGTAAATCCGATCAAAATAAAGAAATTCAATATTGGGATAGAGGAGACACCGAAGCTTGCCAATGTCGGAGATTATTGGGATGTTGCTACCATTGACAAGATTACAAATTTATTGCACGAATATCAGGACTTGTTCCCAACCGAGTTCACTGATATGAAGGGAATCAAAGGGCCTATGGGTGATAGGAAAATACCTTTGAAACTAGATGCGAAGCTATTCAAGAAAAGACCTTACAGATTGAACCCAAAATATAAGGAAAAAGTGAAGATCCAGCTCGACAGAATGCTGGAAGCAGGGATTATTGAACCCGTTGAAGAGTCAGAGTGGATCAGACCTATGGTGGTACAAGACAACAAGACAGGAGAAATCTGGATCTGTGTGGACCTCATAAAGTTGAATGATGCCTATATGCGTGACCCTTTCCCTAAACCATTCACAGACGAAGTGTTGGATAACGTGGGAGGCCAAGAAGTATATTCTTTTACATACGACTTTTCAGGATACCATCGGATCTGCATTGCCAAGGAGGACCGTCATAAGAATACATTTTCCATAGAGTGGGGATCCTACCAATATATAGTAATCCCATTTGGATTGAAGAATGCCCCAACCATATTTTCCAAGGTGATGGTCGAAGCGTTCAAAGAATTTTTGCATAAATGTTTAGAAGCATACTTTGATGACTGGATTGTTTTTAGTTTGTTGAGAAATCATATTGAAAATCTAAGGCTAATGTTGGACAAATGCAGGCAGTGTCAAATTTCTTTGAATATAAAGAACTGCATCTTCTTCTCACCATTTGGAGTGCTATTAGGTCATATTGTATGAAAGAAGGGATTTCTAGTTGACTCATCTAAAATTGTAATTATAGTTGGTTTTCCACCTCCTACTGTAGTCAAACAATTGTGCACTGCACTGGGCCATACTAGATATTACAGGAAATTTATCAAAGGATATGCCCAAATTACAGCACCAATGGAGAAGTTGTTGAAGAAGGACTTCCAGTACAAGTGGATAGATGAATGTCAACATATCTTCGACACAATGAAACAGAAGATGGTTACAATGCACATTATGGTTTTTCCACATTGGAGAAAAGAATTCCATGTGCATGTCGATGCATATTCTATTGCATTGGGAGCAGTACTGACACAACCTAGAGAAGGGAACATTGATCATCCATTAGAATTTTCCTGCAAGAAGATATCCACAACTGAAGTTAATTACACCACTATAGAGAGAGAGAGGAACTAACCATGGTGTATGCACTGCAAAAATTTTGCCACTACTTGTTGGGAGGACACTTTAAAATGTTTATTGATCACTCCGTGCTGAAGTACCTAGTCAAAAAGCCAGTGTTGGGGGGTGAATATGCAGATGGATTCTGTTGTTTCAAGAATATGATTTTGAGATCATAGTTAAGCCAGGAATAATGAACAAGGGCCCAGACCACTTCTCAAGGTTGGAACATGAAGAAGAACCTACCAGTTTGGAGGAGACATTACCAGATGCACAACTTCTCTCCATTAGAAAGACTGATGACCACTTCGGAGACATAGTCCAATTCCTGTCAATAGAAATGGATCCAAGTGAGTATACAATTCCTCAGAAGAAACAATTAGTGGTGCATGCTTCAAACTTTTCACTTATAGTTGGACAACTGTACATAATGGGACCGAATGAAATATTAAGGAGGTGCATTATGGAGACAGAGTGACCACGGATCCTCACAGAAGCTCATGAAGGCATCGTGGGAGAACATTACGCAGGGAAAGAAACTATGCAGAAGGTTCTGCGAACTGGCCTTTGGTGGCCTACATTACACAAAGATGCTAAAGAGTATGCCAGAGCATGTGATGTATGCCAGAGAATTGGAAAACCATCCCGAAGAGATGAAATTCCATTCGCACCGTAGATGACCCTACAAGCATTTGAAAAGTGGGCCATTGACTTCGTGGGACCTATAAACCCACCATGAAAGTGCACAGGAGCAAGGTACATTATTATTGTGACAGAATACTTAACCAGATGGGTCAAAGCTAGAGTAGTCAAGGACTGTAGTGCAACTACAGCTGCACATTTTATATTTGATGACATAATAACTAGGTTTGGATGCCCTAAGATCCTTATGAGTGATCAAGGTACACACTTCATCAATAAGACAATTGAATCCCTGACTGAATAATTTGCATTCCACCATCAGAAGAGTACACCCTACCATCCACAAGAAAACAAAATCGTTGAAGAATTCAACAAGATATTGGAGAAAGAATTGAAAAATATTTGTAGTGTGGATAGGGATGACTGAGATTTAAGAGTACTAGCAGTACTCTGGGCTTATAGAACCACTTCTAAGAAATTAACAATGCAAACCCCCTTCAGGTTGGTTTATTGTCTTGAATTTGTTGCCCCTATGGAATACTTAGTACCAAGCCTAAGAATTATTGCATTTACAGACATGGATGATACCGACGTTGTTCGCAAGAGGCTTGCACAGTTGGTTGAACTGGAAGAAGATAGATTCATTGCAGGATTCCATCAGCAAGTTTAGAAGGAACAATAAAAGGCCTATCATGACAGACACACCAATAAGAAGACATTCAAGAAAGGTGATTTAGTACTGGTGTATGACAATATGTTTATCAAACACTTGGGGAAGCTCAGAACGCATTGGCTCAGACCATATGAGATTTCCTATGTTATAGAAGGAGGAGTTGCGCAGCTGAAGACATTGAAGGGAGACTGGAAGGAAGGATTCATGAATGAGAGTCAGTTGAAGTTGTACTATGATAACCAACTACCTCACAACTCTCAGTAAAAGCATGAGGAAAAGGGTCCAGGTACCAGGTGCAGTTGAAACTGGGTACCAGACATAGAAAAGACAATCTGCACAACGATGGAAAGGAGGCATAAATAAAAAAGTAAGGGCTGCACAGCGCAGTCCAAAGTCGAAGTAAAACAAGAGGATCAAATCTGAAGTGCCTCGAGACGAGTCATGAGTGAGTGTTGGGGGCCTTTTGGCTATTGGTTATGGAATAAGAAAAGAAAAAGGAAGAAAATGTAAAAGGCGAGCTTCAAGGGAGACACAGTAACTACCACTGAGTCGAAGTGAGCAAAAGAGAAGGAAAGATGGAGCAAAGTGCGGAAAATCAAGCTGTTGGACGAGGAGATCAGGGATGACATATCCACAAGGAAGAAGGATCGTGGACAACTCAGCAAGAAGAGAAATCCATCATTGGATTCTTTGGAGCACCATGCGATGAATAAGGAAAGACAGACTAGCAAAGCCCGTAAAAAGTAGGTCAAGTTGAACTAGGGTTTTGGTATCTAGGGTTTTGGCACCTAGGTTTTGACCTAAGGTTGTCGGTGAGGGATTGTAATGTATAAATAAATTTCAAGAGGACCTGGGTCGAGTTTGTCATTTAGTATTGGTATGATTTCATTTTTATAGATCTGTTGTGGTGGGAGAAGATTGCATTGTGAGATCTTTAGCTGTGTATGAAGGTCAAGTCTTGCAGTTGGGTGTGAAAGAAGGGGAGAGAAAGAGAGAAGAAAGAAGATATGATAGCTGAGAGCGCAGATAAGAACTATATGCTTTACCTTAATAAATCATAAGCATAGTTCTTTGGACGTAGCCCTAGAGAGAGGGTGAACCACATATATTTTATGTCATATGTGTGATTGATGCCCGGATCTCTGTCATTGTTATGTTGTTATTTGTAGTATTATGTTAGATCAGATCCATAGATTCACAGAATAGACCTAGGTGATAAGTGATATATGAATGTTGTATTGTTGTTGTGATAGATCCACTTGATATTCCCCTAGTTGTAGACATTCCTATCCTGCAACCCCCCTCTTAGTTGCATCAGGTGAGACTGCATTTGCTTCGCAGGTGCTGCCGAAAGGGCCGGTAGTTAGGGCTTGTTGGTATGCTCTTGGAGTGAACCTTGGGTATGCCCCTGTGCCAACAATGATATTTAAAATCATTGTCATTCCAAATCCAAGAAGAAAAATAATCCAGAAATAAATTGATGCCAATCAACTCACTGGGTGGAAACGATTCGAGATCAAGAAGGGGATTCAAACACATGCAATAATCCTTCAAAATGATTATGGGTAAAATGAATTTGGGTAAAACAAATTGGTGAAAATGATTTGTTGAGAGGTTAATCTTTCAAGATTAATCACTCAACGTAGATTTTAAACATTCCTCAACATTGGACATCATCAAAAAACACATATATTTTCCATTTAAAATGTTGGGATTTATCATTAATAATACACAGATATTTACCATTCCATAACGTTGGGGTTTATCATTCATACATGCATTGTTTTATCAATCCAAAAATGCAGATATTGGGCCTTCAAAACTCAGAGGTTATCATTCACAAACACAGAGTTTTATCAATTCAAAACAAAGAGATTTACAAAAGTTCAAGCAATGAAAAATTAAGAGAAAATCAAACTTTTAATCAATCAAGACGTGGAGATACTCATTCACAAGAGGGCGGAAGGATGAAGGGTTAATCATAAGATACAAATGTTGAGATAAGTAAGGGTTTGATAACTAGGAGAAATTTATCCTTTACTTATTATCCATGCACAAGAAAGCAGGGCATTTGAATCTATAGGTCTTTAAACACCGGAGTGATGACCATCGATTCGAATCCTAACCAACTTATTAAGAATGGACTAATAACCTAAAGGATACGGGACAGAATATAAAACCACAATTTTTCTTAGAATTAATCAATAAAACAACGTAGAGAAGTTATTACAATCAGAGTTTTGGGCTCTCCATGGGAAATCAAATAAAAAATACAGCGAGGATAAGGCTAGGATGACTTTAAGTTATTGATCATAAAACAATGAATAATACAAAATATTTAAGACAGTAGAAATACAGTACTGAAGGCACAAGAAAAATATTAATCTACCATTCAAAAATATGTGCATGCGTACCATAGCCAAATGAGAAAGCTCTGAGTCGTTGTTCCACATGCACTCCACCCAACTCCCGCTTTTCGACTGATGTGACCTCATTGATACCTCCCATACAACACTAGGGGTAATTTTCTTCCCCCCGAGCCCCTCAAGCCACAAAGGGGACACACACCTAATACCAGAGAATTCTAGCACCCAAATTGCCTCATAAGGTCAAGCTACCACTCTTTACCCGAGCTAGGTATCCCAACGCCCACAAGAGAAAGTTTAGTCAAGGTAAAATTACAGCAGCGTAACATTACGCTAAAATATCATATCTATACTCCCCCTCCTCCATCCTTTTTATAGAGTTTTTTAAGTAATTAGTTTCCCAAATTATCATAAAATTCCTTTTTTAGTTAATTAATTTCGAAAAACCTGCCCCGTTCACATGTCACCCATCCCCTAGTTGCAACAAAAAATAAATTTTATTAATTAATTAAATATTCCTATTTCCCTCACCCACCTAAACGAATTCCTAAAAATGCTCCTTCGTGTCCCAATATTCCCTTACAAATCTTAAATGAATTACGCCTTACTAAATTCCTAGTTAAGTTCATAAATAGCAAGTTCCCAAGGAAAGATTCCTTACTAAGTTAGACATTCATATTTTTCTTTATGTTTCTCCTTTTCTTTAAGTTTCCCCTTTTCCCTTAAGTTCTTATTTCTTTTAATTTTCCCTCTTTTTCCTTTTAACTAAAAATCAATTTAGCAACTGTAGATAAAACAACCATTTACCCTCTTTTCTTTTTAACTAAAAATTAAATTAGCAAATGTAGACAAAAACAACCATTTCCCTTTTAAAAATTTTAATCCTCCGTTATAATTTTGTCTTTAATAAATAAATTTGAATTTATTACCCCCCTTCTTGTTACATGTTTATTTATTATAAATTTGTTTTGACCACATGTTCTACTTAGACCTAGATTTTAATTTCACTAGGATGGGCGAAATTTTTATTAGGGATTTTTTTTTTTAAATCTTACTTATCACATCATTCATTTTAAAGCCAACTAGGTCTATTCGCTTACCAGTTAAAATCACGATATGCCCTTCAGGATGCACTAGGTGCTCCAAGGGTGACACTCGCCTCTTTCCATTTTCCTTGCGCGACATGCCCTTCAGGACGCACTACGTGCTCCAACGGTGCCACTCACCTCTTTACTGACTTTGGTAGATGTCAAACCCCTGGAGTCAATACTTATCTAGGTGATATTGTGGTAGACTAAGGTCCTTTAAGGAATAAGGCCCCTTCCTTATTGCATGCCCCTTAGAATCATCATGAGCGACTCTCATATTTTTCCCTCACGACATCATGGGTCTTCTCAAAATATGTAATCATTAACCTATAGTTTGAGGCACGACGAGCGTGGTAGTAGGTTGTGGTAGGGTTGTTACCACACCTCTCCCTCAAAGTCTCTGGTTGTCCTGCGTGACCCCTTTACTCCAGATGTGAGTCTGGTCGACAAGTTATCGTCAGCCTGCATCCATCAATGAATCATGTTAGCAATAATAACCAATCATCATAACATCTAATCATATGTACATATGTCACATAAACAACATTCAAACCCAACAGTCCACTACCTGAATCGATCCGGATTCCAAGGGGTTTCATTGATGCCTATGCATGCTCGAGGTCCAAAGTCCTACACACTCAGGAAAACCCAGTCAATAGAACATGTCTATGTAATACAAAAAAATTAACATCTCATCAAATCCATAATGTCTCATAATCATAATCAAAATGACCAATAGATATAATAACCTGGATCACTTGCAAGCAAGTGTCCCCAAAGAATAAGTTCGCTCGACGCATGCAAGAGCAGGATGTTAGATACACCCCTCTTGGTTTAAAATTTTTCCCAAAGTTTCATAGTATATAAGTGATGGAATAAATTTTATCACAGTATCATAAGTCTATCTATCAAACCAAAATGGAAATTGTTGAAGCATATCACATGTGTCCTCCCAGTTTGTCGAGTGTTAACTATTGTTGTCCCACTAGACCTTGACCTGATCTATTGTTTGATGATGTAGTTGTTGAATGTGATGGTCCAGGATATGGATCATCTCTGCTATGAGTGCACCCTCTTTCGATCCTTGAAGGAACTCATGTCAACAACATGAGTAGGATCACTAACATAATGTCTCAAAACATATATGTGAAAAACATCATGCATATGCCTCAAGAATCAAGAAATGATAGTCGATAGGCCATGGGCCCTTCTTTTCCATAATCTTGAAAGCTCCCACGAACCTAGGAGATATTTTAGCACCCTTTCCAAACTTGATCAAACTCTTATGATGTTTGAACCGCAATAAGATTCGATCACCAACTCCATAACTACAATTGACACGGTGCGCATTGACATAAATCTTTTGTCGATCCCGTGCTTCTTTTATAATTTGTCTTATTGTTTACATTTGATATTTCATTTCTTGGATCGCTTCTGGTCCCACAAGGACCCTATCCTCAAGACGATCCCAACTCAAGGTGTCTAACATGGTCGCCTGTAAAGGAACTCGAAAGGCGCCCTCTTAATGGTGCTTGATAACTATTGTTATATGTGAATTCTACTAGTGGTAAGAATTCCTCCCAACGATTATGTTGGTCCATCGCGTACATATGAAACATTTCCTCCAAGATTTGGATTGTTTGTTCCATCTACCCATATTTCGTTGGGTGATACATTGCACTAAAGTTAAGTTGGGTTCCCAAGGCTGTTGGGTATGTGTTATATTCTTTGCACGAGTAGTAGTGTTTGAGTGCCTGTGCCAGACACGCAGGGGGGTGCAGGGGGGCGGAGCCCCCCACGCGGGGGTTCGGGGGTAGCACCCCCGATTTTTTTTTTTCGGGCACGACATATTTTTCGGGGACGACATATTTTCGAGACGACATATTTCCGGGACAAAATATTACCGGGATGACATATTTTCGGGACCACATGATATTTAGGTGGTTTTTCGACACATGGTTTTTGCCGATGGTTTTCTATTTCCAGTTAAGGAATTAGGGTTTTCGACTAATCCAGGTCATTGAGTTAGGGTTTTGGATGCCACTGGCTCCTATATCTATATTGTATTGTAAACAATGTAACACAATGTATGAATATAATATATGCTGGTTTTCCCGGTTTGGGTTTTCAGGTGAAAAATCTCTGTGTAATGTTTGTATTTGACATTGTATTTTTTCTGTTCTTTTCTAAATATCAGTTTGCAATAGATATTGTACAAGGTTAGAATTTACATTTGGTATCAGAGCTTTATTGGCTTCAGGGGGATGCCTTTGTCTTCAAGGTTTTGGCTCGGGACTGTGATAAGCCTTGTTACAATGGGAGATCTGCGGTATTGTTTTTCAGGTGAAAAGAAATGGCAAGCAATTCAAAGATGGAGATCGATAAGTTTAATGGGAAAAGATTTGAGCTGTGGAAGCTCAATATGGAAGATCTTTTGGTGTACAAAGATCAGTGGATCATGGTAGATCTAGGTACGACACCTATAAGAACTTCTGCAGATGACTGGAAAAAGACAGATTGGAAGGCAAAGAGCACAATTCGACTGTCTCTCTGATTCAGTATTACTGAATGTGTCAGAGGAAGCTACAACCAAAGATTTATGGGAAAAGTTGGGGAAGTTGTATCAGTCTAAGTCCCTGGTAAATAAACTATTCCTGAGAAAGAAGCTGTATAACTTGCGGATGAGAGATGGAGACTCGGTAGCAGAGCATTTGAACGCCTTCAATAATTTGGTAAGTCAGTTAGTATCTGTTGATATTAAAATTTCTGATGAAGATAAATGTATCAGTTTTTTGTGTTCTTTACCAGACTCGTGGGATATTCTGGTTGTGGCCATAGGTAGTAATACAACTTCTTTGAAGTTTCAAGAAGTGGTCTCGTCCTTGTTGTCGGAGGAGATGAGACGAAAGAATATGGAAGGACATAGAACAGATGCATTATTTGAAAGATGACATTCCCAGGAAGGAAATAAATCTAATTTCTCAAGTGGGAGATCTAAGTCTAAGGGTAGATATAAATCTCCTGGAAAGTTTGGAAGGGTATGTTGGAGGTGTGGAAAATAAGGGCACTACAAGAAGCAGTGTAGATCCAAAGTTGAGAAAAAGAAGGGATCTAAAGAATCTTCTTCTACAGAAGAAAAGACCTCCAAGGAATAAGGAGGGGATGTGTACTTGGCCTCTTCAAGAACACATGCAGATCATGAGGCATGGTTGATTGACTCAGGTGCATCCTTTCATATGACTCCCCACAGGGAGTGGTTCTGCGAATATGAAAAGTATGATGGAGGTAATGTTTTCTTGGGTAATGATTTGACAACCAGAATCATAGGAAAATGAAGGGTCAATTTGAGACTCATAGATGGAAGTATTAGAACACTTCCTGGTGTTCTACACATCCTAGGTATGGACAGAAATTTGATTTTTGTAAGAAAAATGGAAGATGCTGGGGTAAAAACAATTTTTGAAAAGGGAACTTGCAGGATGGTTCGAGGAGCAATGGTGTTGATGAGGGGAGTTCGGTTTGGGACTCTATATAAGCTGCTAGGAAGCACTATTAGTGATGTGTGTAATAGCTCCATTGCTCCTGATATTGAAGTTGAAAAAGAAAGAACTCCTACAGTCTATGGAGAAAAGGTTATGTTGTGGCATCAAATATTGGGGCATATCGGAGAGAAGAGTCTTCGACTACTACACAGTAAAGGTATGGTTGAAGGTATGTCTAATTTCTCTCTGGATTTTGATTTCTATGAACATTGTCTATATGGGAAGCAGAATCGGGTAAGATTCCCCTCTGGTGCAATGAGGGCAGAAGGAATTTTACAGCTAGTTCACAGTGAT
>ML818978.1:39498-69741 GCA_009831015.1 Picea engelmannii | reverse complement strand
ATTTGACATGAAGGATCTTGGTGCTTCAAATTTCATTTTGGGCATGGAAATTAAAAGAGATCGAAAAAGGAGGAAACTCTGGTTAAATCAAAGAAAATATGTCGAGACAATATTGTAGAGGTTTAATATGCAGGAATGTAAACAGGTTAAGGTTCCTATTCCTGTTGGTGTAAAGTTATCTGTGGATCAGTGTCCTAAGAAACATGAAGAAGAGGAGGACATGTCTCATGTTCCATATGCAACTGCAGTTGGAAGTTTGATGTATGCAATGGTCTGTACTAGACCGGACATTGCACATGCAGTGGGAGTTTTGAGCAGGTATATGTCAAAACCAGTGAAGGAGCATTGGACAACAGTAAAAAGGGTTTTCAGGTATTTGCGTGGCACTGCTAGCTATGGATTGTGCTATCAAGGAAGACCTGGATTGGACAAAGTGGTTGATATACATGGCTTTGTGGATGCAGACTGGGCTGGAGATTTGGATCGTAGGAGATCGACAAGCGGGTATGTGTTTAACCTGTTTAGAGGAGCAATACGTTGGATGAGAAAAAGACAGGTTGTAGTGGCACTTTCAACTACAGAATCTGAATACATGGAAGCCACTCATGCAAGTAAGAAATAAGTATGGTTACAAAGATTGTGTTTAGGTATTGGGTTGGTACAAGAAGCTGTAAGGATAGAGTGTGACAGTCAGAGTGCAATTTTCTTGGCGAAGAACCATGCTTATCATTCAAAGACAAAGCACATTGATGTTCAATATCACTTTGTGAGAGACATGATTGAAGAAAAGAAAGTATCACTGATGAAGGTGGACACTTTGAAGAATGTTGCAGATTCATTAAAAAAATATGTGAGCATTGAGAAGTTCTCTTGGTGTAGAGGATCCATGGGCATTGTTGCCCTGGATTGTTGACTATGTAACCCTGTAACCCCCTGTGTGCAAAGAAAACAACAAGTGGGAGAATGTTGTGTATGTGTTATATTCTTTGCACGAGTAGCAGTGTTTCAGCGCCTATGTCGGGCACGCATGGGGGGTGCAGGGGGGCGGAGCCCCCCGCGCGGGGGTTCGGGGGCAGCGCCCCCAATTTTTTTTTTTCCGGGACCACATGATATTTAGGTGGCTTTTCGGCACATGGTTTTTGCTGATGGTTTTCTATTTCCGGTTAAGGAATTAGGGTTTTGGACTAATCTAGGTCATTGGGTTAGGGTTTTGGATGCCACTGGCTCCTATATGTATAATGTATTGTAAGCAATGTAACACAATGTATGAATATAATATATGTTGGTTTTCCCGGTTTGTGTTTCCAGGTGAAAAATCTTTGTGTGATGTTTGTATTTGCCATTGTATCTTTTCTATTCTTTTCTGAATATTAGTTTGCAGTAGATATTGTACAAGGTTAGAATTTACAAATGCCTCTTGGAAACTAGTCCAAAATCATCGAGTAAACATCAATCCTCAATCAGATATAATCGTCTTAAGCATGCCATGCAACCTCACAATATCACTGATGAAAACTCTAGCTATGTTAGGTGTCTGATATGTCATACACATAGGAATAAAATGAGGACTCTTTGTGAGAGTGTCGACTACCACAAAAATTGAGTCATGTCTCCTTGCCATCAATGGCAATCTAACAATGAAGTTTTTTGGTGCAATTATTTGCATAACATATTACCAAACATAAATTATCAACCAGGATTCGTAATCAAAAGAGTTGATGCACTATATGTGTCGATAACAGATAGGTTCCTATGTCTGTTTAGTATATCTTAGATAAGAAAACCAACAATAACAAAACACTCTGTTTTCAAAGATAACACTCTTCACATAATTCAAAAATTAGAAAGAAAAACTTGCAATCATGCACTCAAAAGATTTTGCACAGATAATGCCTTGCCCATTTACAAGCTCATGAAGTGGAAAGATGGAATTTGAATTAGTTATCTGTAGCTTCTAGTCTTAAAAACAACTAGCAATCAAATCTAGGCACACTTCAACAATACAACTCCAAACTTAGAAGGGAGAAATGATAATAAAATTTCTCAAGCAAACAGTGAATCGAAATGTTCTTTCTTAGGTGACAAATATGTTCATTAGAGGCTCATGAAATTAAAAGATGAACTTAAAATCTATCTCTTGGAGAAACTAAACTAACAAGTGGGATGCTCCACTAAAGCTCGTGTAGGGTGGAATATGGAGATCCAATTGTTCCTGCATTATCACACTTTGCAACAAATTCGAATAGTGAAATCAAACAAAATAACATGAAATCAAAATAGCAAATACATGAAATGAAAATCTACACTAACAATTTACAATAAGCTTACCAAGTTGGATCGATGGCCCTTTCCGATGACAACATGGAAGCTTTTAGATCACCAGATGTTAACTTCTAAGAGAGACAAAATCACTAAATTCAATCTTGCATTAATCTCCAGCAAGTAGGTTTACAAAAATAGTCTTCTCATGAATCCATTCTACATCGTAACAATTATCCTTTAAGAACCATTCTTACATCATGATAATTCCCCTCTAATCATACCTATGAGGTCTTATTTATACATAAAATCCATGGAGGAATGGATGAAACTGAATCCCCAAACTAAGAAAACATTTTTTACAATTTTAGGAGAAATCCCAAAAATCTGTGTTTTTTAACAATTTGGACAGATTCGAGTTATTCCCCCACCAATATCCCCCAAACCAATTTTAATTTTGAAAAAAACCCTACCTGTTACTCCATTTATCATATTTTGGACAAAACCCATGTTTTAGAATTTCTAGATCTGATACCATATGCACGTAAATCAGGGAACAATTTGGCAGTTTGAGTTTTTTTTATAATTTTGGCAGAATCATTACCCCTAAGCTGAAGGTCCACACGTGTGAGCTAGGTGAATTATGACTCACTTTTCCTCATGAAAACATCATTCTGGACAAAACCCATGTGATCGAGTTTCCTCTAGAAGCTTTCCAAAACTTTGAATTATTTCTAGTACCGGATTAGCACAGGCCGGTACTGGAATAGGTGGAGCCTTGGTACCAGAATAGACTGGGTACCAGATTATGTTTCTTAAGAGTCAAAGTGATTAGGAATATACATAATCAAGCATTTAATTGAATTAACTCAATAAAACTAAACAACTCATGCTTTAATCATAAGTTACCTCTTATGCACATGAACAAGGTCATCGAGTGTATCATGGAGGAAACAGTCAATTATATACACATGGAATAGGTAAAATAGGCTCAGATAGAAGGTAATATAGGGAATTAGAAGTGCCAAAATGGAGACTCAATATTCCCCCATGCTTAAGTCATTGCATGTCCTCATGCAACAATGATCTTCAAAATTTCACAATTGATGATACTCCTCATGCAGTTAAGCATTCCCTGAAGTTAAGTCTTATCAAATCTGTTTTCAATCAAAATTAGGAGAAAAGGCTTGATGTGACTCTAATATGATTATAGGATAGTGACCAAGAATTTTCATAATGACTTTGACTAATAATACCCCTTGGCTAGATTATCTTTAAAACAAAAGTGATATAAGCATAATTTAGATATCATTTGAAGAGAGGAACACATAAAATAATACATCCTAGGATGATTAACTTGTTTCTTATCCAAGTTTGTAGAGATGAAGATCTTCTTGTTTAGGTAAGGCAAATTACATATAATGAGGGTCCCACTTCTCATGCAAACCTATTTATTTTAAAAATGGAACTCTAAAGTGGATACTTCAAGGTTCTTAAGAACATCATCCGAGAGATATAAAGGTCATCTCCTAGCCTTTATTTGATAATGATTGCTTCATAATGATACCCAAGGGTTTATGTTCAGTTTTAAGTGCACCACTTTATGTTTTTCAACTCCCTTTACCCAGCATAGCCCCACTGCCAGCAGGCCTGTTCAGTACCTCGACGAGTTTACCTTAGTACCATACAAGCATGGTCCCGCTACCAGCAGGCCTATTCAGTACCCCGACGGATTTGCTTGTACCTCCTGATACTTCCTTTTTATTATATTACTCAAAAGATTTAGAATAATGTATATTGTTCATCGAGAGGTTTTAGAGTATAAGGAAGGTAGGTGGTACGAGAGTGTTTTAGATTTATTAGGCACATAATTAATTGTATGCAATTATCCCAAGGATGACATCATCCAAATTCAACTTAAATCTTAGCTATTCAATGTATAATGGAACATCTCGGATAATGACTAAGAGGTCCCTCTAGTTAATCCTATTAGGGTTCTCATGAAAGTTCATTGCGGTTTTGCAAGGGCAGTCCACCATATGAGGTTTTCATCAATACCTCTCAAGAGAAACTTGTAAAGATAAACTTGGATAAAAACTTGTTGAATCAACTAGTTTAGTATTATACATAATGGTGTCAACACTTTTCAATGGATATTTCGATGAGAAATCACTTCTTCAAAATAATGAGATAATAGGACAAGTGCACCCATTATCATATACAACTAAATGTGAAAATATCTTCTTAAAGGAGAGCAAGGATGATTCATTCAAGGTTGAGTGTATAAATGTAGGAGGAAGATGTGCATGGGAGTAAAAATAATTCAACACAAGACTTGAATGGTCCTTGATAGAAAGAACATGAAGAGATTAGCCCATACCTCCAATTATCTAAAGTGAAAACAATGTTAAGCACATGACAAAGATCATATCACTTTTGGCATCAGTACCAGATAAGTAATGGAGTAGGTTTTTGCAGTATCGGAACAGATAGTATTGGAACAAACTGACATGATCGATGATTTTTGCTCATTCATGGTGACAACCACTTGACAAAGGAATTCAGTGATAATATATGAGGAGATGTATATGAGGGCTTGCAAAAGTTCATGGTAGGGAGCATGCAATAATTGAGAGTAACCATATGTTTACTACATAATTAGTCTAATTCATTTAGTAAAACGAAAAATGTTGAATTTATATGTCCTAGTACTTAAATCAAGCAGTAAAACTTGAATATATGATTAGAGCTACCAACACCTTATTACCAGTACCGGATCACCTGAGTACCAGATGGACGCAGGGTTGTGCTTTAGTACCGGAATAGCACAGAGGAAAACATTGTTTGTAGTACCGAATGAACGCAATTCTGCATTATCGGAATAGAATGGTACCGGAATTCTGGAAAAGACTATCAAATCCCGGCATTGAACATGTTGATTTGGCCTCGCCGATGGAAGTTGCAAAATAATATGAAGGTTTCGACAACCACTCCCCCATGCGTAAGGTTTTGCAGCCTCATGCAAACAATGTGAGATGCTAAAAATAGTTGCTCAGAGAGTTTTGAACACCTGCTAAAGGCAAACCAATAGAACTAATTAAAACTGGATTTTTATTCATGCTTACAAATAGAACATTTAAGGAAAATGTCAAAAGTTGAATTATTAGCTATGAATAAAATAGTTTGGAATTAGAATTTAGTTTCAACTTCTAGTAAAAATATCACTGAATTGTTCATCCTTATGAAATAGTGGTCTTAAAATAGATAGACAATGATAAAGCATGAATGCATCATTTTTAACAACTTAAGGAAAAAGAAATTTTTTAAAGAAATAGGTCATGAAACACTCTCTTAAGTGTTATATTTCATTGACAAGGATGCCTTCTCTTCTTTTGAAACTCTTCTAGTATCATCTATGCATTCAGAGGATGAATATATCCCCTTCTCATAATATTCCAAACAAAATCATCATAACTTTTAAAAAAAAATCTACTATAGGAACAAAAGATCTTAAATTGATTGCTTTATTAGATTTTGACATTCCCATTTATGAAAATAATGAAATATAGTTTGCATTGTACTTATGTGCAACATTTATTTATTTATTTACCTATCCTACTCTAATTGAACAAAATAAAATGTCCTTCAAGTATAGGAATACTTCCAGTTAAGCCATGTGCGTAACAGGGTTAGAAATATATCCATACTCAAGTTTAAAAGATAAATTTTAATGCATACTGAAGTATGAAGGACTAGCTTCTTTGATGATGAGATCAAGCAATAAATAAAAGAGTGGTGTGACATAATAACTAATTGAAACCATATTTCAATAGGATCACTATATTTGTGCTTCTCTTCTTTGTTTAGGTCACACTGAATGTCCTCCTCTACCATGTAATGCAGATTATCCTCTTCAAGATGATTGGTCTTTGGAGTACATACAGGATCTGTTGAGAGGCATGATAAGGAATCCTCAATCTTAGGTTCCACTGGTTTTTCTCCATTGAATTCTATCCATGATTTTTTATTCTCCTTAACAAGTTGACAAGAGGAATCTGATGGGACTTCCAAATCTTCTTGTGGAGAGACAACTAGATTCTTGACTGCTGTGAAGATATGCTCTTCCTGAGAGGCAGATATCCCAGCTGTTGCTAGAATGCGAGAAAGTATTTCAAGGAACATTCTTCAAGCTCTTAATCATCCTTGAATTACTCTAGCTAGTTGATGATACTTGTTTCGCAACACAGATTAGTACTCGGGGGGTTCTTACAACACCCCAAACATGATTTATCATTAAAGATCTAAATTTTAAAACTGTTTGCAAAAGAAAAACACACCAAAATTGATAGGTCATCCATAAAACCAATCCAAAACCATTAAAGAAATCTAATTCTAATACTACCTATTATCGTTTACAACTCCCCGGCAACAACGCCAAAATGTTGGTGCAATTATTTGCATAATATATTACCAAACATAAATTATCAACCGGGATTCATAATCAAAAGCGTTGATGCACTACATGTGCCGATAACAAATAGGTTCCTATGTCTGTTTAGTATAGCTTATATAAGAAAACCAACAATAACAAAACACTCTGTTTTCAAAGATAACACTCTTCACACAATTCAGAAATTAAAAAGCAAAACTTGCAATCATGCACTCAAAAGATTTTTCACAGATAATGCCTTGCCCATTTACAAGCTCATGAAGTGGAAAGATGGACTTTGAATAAGTTATCTATAGCTTCTACTCTTAACAACAACTAGCAATCAAATCTAGGCGCACGTCAACAATACAACTCCAAACTTAGAAGGGAAAATTGATAACAAAACTTCTCAAGCAAACCGTGAATCAAAATGTTCTTTCTTAGGTGACAAATCTGTTCATTAGAGGCTCATGAAATGAAAAAATGAACTTAAGATCTATCTCTTGGAGCAACTAAACTAATAAGTGGGATGCTCCATTAAAGCTCATGTATGGTGAAATATGGAGATCCAACTGTTCTTGCATTACCACACTTTGCAACAAATTCGAATAGTGAAATCAAACAAAATAACATGAAATCAAAATAACAAATACATGAAATGAAAATCTACACTAACAATTTACAATAAGCTTACCAATATGGATCGATGGCCCTTACTGATGACAACATGGAAGCTTTTAGATCAGCAGATGTTAACTTCTAAGAGAGACAAAATCATTGAATTCAATCTTGCATTAATCTCCAACAAGTAGGTGTACAAAAAGAGTCTTCTCATGAATCCATTCTACATCATAACAATTCTCCTTTAAGAACCATTCTTACATCATGATAATTCCCCTCTACTCAGACCTATGAGGTCTTATTTGTATATAAAATCCATGGAGGAATGGATGAAACCGAATCCCCAAACTAAGAAAACAATTTTTACAATTTTAGGAGAAATCCCAAAAATCTATGTTTTTAACAATTTAGGCAGATTCGAGTTATTCCCCCACCCATATCTCCCAAAATAATTATAATTTTGAAAACATTCTCTCATGTTACTCAATTTATCATATTCTGGACAAAACCCATGTTTTAGAATTTCTAGATCTGATACCATATGCACGAACATCGAGGTGCAAGTTGGAAGTTTGAGTTTTTAATTTTTATTTTGGCAGAATCATTCCCCTTGAGTTGGAGGTCCACATGTGCGATCTGGGTGAATTATGCCACACATTTCCCCTTGAAAACAACAATCTGGACAAAACCCATGTGCCTGATTTTCCTCTAGAAGCTTTCCAAAATTTTGAATTATTTCTAGTACCGGATTAACACAGACTGGTACCGAAATAGGTGGATCCTTGGTACCGGAATAGACTGGGTACCGGATTATGCTTCTTAAGATTCAAAGTGATTAGGATCATACATAATCAATCATTTAATCGAATTAACTCAATAAAACTAAACAAATCATGCTTTAATCATAAGTTACCTCTTATGCACGTGAACAAGGTCATTGAGTGTATCATGGAGGAAATAGTCAATTAGATACACATGGAATAGGTAAAATAGGCTTAGATAGAAGGTAATATAGGGAATTAGAACTGTCCAAATAGATACTCAACAAAGTCCATCTAAATGACCTCCCATTTTTATTTTGGAATAGCGTGTGGTTTTAGTAATCCTGTCGGATGTCTATGTTAAGACTTCACCTCCTGAGATTCTAGACATCTTGCGACCTAGTTGACTATGTCTGCCTTCGTTCCTTTCCATAAGAATAATGGTTTAAGGTATTACCTCATCTTAGTGACTCCTGGGTGAGCCATGTACATTGCTCTGTCAGCCTCGTTTAGGATCGAAATCCTCAACTCGTTGTTGGGCGATACATAAATTTGACTTTTAAATATCAATAATCCATCGGTGTCCATAGTAAATCCTTCAAATTTTGGTACCACTATTGTGTTTTGTACGATAAAATCCTTTCCCTCTTTGTACTCGTCATCCTCCCATTGTAAAGTTAGAATATTTTCACGTAGATTCATCCGAAGAAGCATCACTGAAAAGACGCATGGTCTTTGACTCAACGCATCCGCCACTCTGTTCATTGTTCCCTTTATGTAAGTAATCTACAAATCGTACTCGTTAAGTAATTTAGACTAGCATCGTTGTCGCATGGTCAATTCACTTGCGTAAATAAGTGTCGTAGTCCACAGTGGTCCATTTTTAGTTAAAAAAAAATTCCAATAAGGTAATGTCTCTAGAGTCACAAGGAATATACAATGGATAACAACTCCAAATTGTGCGTTGCATAGTTCTCCTCATGTCGTCTCAACTTTATTGAGATGTAAATGATCATTCGACCGTCTTACATCAACACTCTTCTTAGGACTTCCTGGGATGCGTCAGTGCATACCAAGAAGTCTACATCCATGTCAGGGACCTTTAGTATCGATGATGTTGTCAACATCTCCTTGATCCTATGAAATGCTTCCACACATTTCTCGGTCCAAACAAACTTTTTGTTCTTCTTGTGCAACTCCGTAATCAGATTTGCTATCTTCTAAAATCCCTCGATGAAACATCGATAGTATCCCACTAAACCCATGAAGCTACGCACTTCTTGGACATTCGTCAGCACAGGCCATTCCATAATAGTCTTGACCTTTTTTGGATCCATGGAGATACCTTCGGTAGAGATGACTTTCCCTAAGTAGTGAATCTTTGATTGATAAAATGAGCATTTAGACAATTTCCCATACAATTTGTTCTCTCGTAGAAACTATAGTACGAAGCACAAGAGCTCGTCATGATCCTCCATCGTTCAAGAGTAAATCAAAATATCATCAATAAATACTTGGACGAACTTGTCCAAGTATTTGCAGAACACCCCATTCATCAAAATCATAAATACCCCAGGGGAATTTATCAGTCAAATGGTAAAATAGTAAAATTGTGATGTCCAAACCTCGTCTTAAATGAGGTATTAGGGATGTCATCCTCCTTGATCTGTAACTAGTGATACCCTGATCTCAAGTCGATCTTTGAAAACACCATCGCACCCTTCATCTAATCAAACAGATCATCAGTCCTTGGCAACATATATTGATTCTTGATCGTTGTTTGGTTCAATTGGTGATAGTCAATGCAGAGTCTCCACGACCCATCCTTATTCCATATGAAGATAATAGGCGCACCCCATGGTGACACATTTGAACATATAAGTCCCAGGTCTAGCAACTCCTTCAGTTGCATTCTCAAATCCTGAAACTATGGGGTCAACATATGATAAGGCGTTCTTTCTGTCAGTTCAGTCCTTAGTTTTAGGTCTATGGTAAAATCCAATTCCCTCTCTAACGACATCCCAAGTAACTCCTCAGGGAATATTCCTGCCAACTCTCTCACCACTCGAAGGTGTTCTAGACCTTTCGCTAATCCCTTATCATTTAACGAAAGGAGTGCATAAATCTTACATCCCTTGTGCATGCCCTTTTGTAGCTGCAAGGAAGAGATGAAACTTAGGGAGACTCCTTGGTTCCAACCTACAATTACATGTCTATGTCCCTAATCAATGACCAAGATCAACAATTTCATATTACATTCGAGTATTGCATCATATGATTCCAACCAGTCCATACTGATCACGACGTCATACGACCCCAAGGTTGTGATGTACATGTATTCAAGTGCAGATCATATCGAAGAAGTTCCATAAAATGGGCCTCATACTTGGGCACCATACAACTGCCCTGTCGTAAAGCGTTGAAATTGTTGAGATGACACTTAATGAATTCCTCAGACATATACCTCTCTCAGAACCGTTCCTCCAATAATTCGCATGAAACGTCTTCAAATACCATGTTCAAAATAAGTAGAAGTGTCTTCCACCATAAAAGAGTGTTATTTTTTCAGTTTAAAGATCACCACGTGGGCCTTCATGTTGGAGGTATAGTTGCGAAGTGCAATCACATCACCATATTATCCAACCATGCCTTGGAGACTGCATCGTCCGGGGCACCAGAGAGCTCAGGAAATTTGACCTTCTCGAGTTCATAGTGAAAGATACTAGTACCAAACGGAGCGCACGATGACCCTCAGAGGGTGTCGATGCCTTGGCCTCATCTCAGTACAAAAATTTAGTTGAGGCGTCTGACACTCCCTGGAAGGACCCTATCAAACCCAATGCATCTCTCACGACAATCCACTCATGCTCAAGACTTGTTATTTCTCTTCGGGGTTCGTCCTCTCTGTCGCGGGTGCTACTGGAGGTGTCATGCCTCCTCCCCTGGCACCATGTCGTGAACCTCTATGGCGTCCTCTAATCGAGATCACAACATGGACAAGTTAAAGTTTTAATTAGCTCCAGGTTATTACTGAACGGTTTACTACAGTGGAATTCATGGCGATCCACAGTCGCAGGGTTGAACCCGCTCTGATCCCCTGTGTAACATCCCCATCGTTATGACTACAAGCGACACAAGCTAGTGCAATTTGATTTTTTTGTTTGAAGCAAGAAGGCAACAATGAAAACAGTTAAACACCAGAACTTGATGGCGAACATAACACACGCAGATTAGGAAACAAACAACAACGACTCAACACACTAGCTCATCATGTAGTTGGATGAAACATGTGATAATCAATAGAAATATAGAAACGACTACCCACCCAACACAGTAAAGACAAGGCCTACAAGATAAAGGAAAACATAAACAATCTGACATAGTGGCTTTGATGACTAGGAACTAGAAACCTCTACGTCACACAAACCCCAATGCCTTAAGGCGTTACAAAACCAACTACCAACAACCATTACAATGAACAAACACCCACATAGGGAAGCACAGACTCCGACCAAGTTAACATTCGCCTCTATCCATCAGGGCGCGCAATGATCCCCTCATCAGGAATCATGCCATCACAAGGCGATAGTTGTGACGATAAACCTAGCGCAACATAACACCATCTAGACCAATAACCCAAGATGACTAACCAAGGAACCCAATCGACAAGTCAACAATATGCGAGGGAATATGATGACTATAAAATTCATACAACATATTAAATTCCTTGCGCAACAAATTCTATTGCAAACATACACCAATCTGTACACATTAAAATAATTATTATCAAAACAATTAGCTCATTGTAACTATTTTCTAATTCCAATATCGGATGAGTAATTTTCCAAGGAGGAATTCACTATATTTTAAATTGAAACAAATAGGAAACATGTCTTTGAACCATATAATTCATTGTCTTTAAAAACTGAAACAGATATAAGTATTTCCTAAGGGTGATTTCGCTATCTTTTAAACATAAACAAATATGGAACATGTCTTTTAAAACAATATAAAACATGTCTTTTAAAACTGAATATGATATCTTGTAAACTGAAACAATATAATAAGATTGTTATCTATGGAACACATTTAAATTCTCTATCTATATAATCTTTATAAATATTATGATAATTGTGGGTTGTATTATTGTATTTATTTTTAATTATTATTGTAGTTAATGATAATCACTGAAAACAAGAATGACATATCATTTCCTAATAAATATATCGTTGTCTAAAAGGGTTACTGTAAATTGGATACATCACTGTCTATTCGATATTGTTGTCCACTAATGAAAGTTACTATATTTATGGAAGGATCATGGTCAACCAGCACAATGTTGTCAATAAAATCATTGTTCTATCTACGTTATCATTGTCTAAGATTTGTTGTCCATTAAAAGGATTTAACCATTAAATATATATATATATATATATATATAGATATAGATATAGATATAGATATATATATATATAGTTGTCTTATCATCAAGGAATTAACCAACTCGTTGTCTAATATATAGTTGTCTGGTAATCAAGGAATTAAGCATATCGCTATCTAATAAATCGATATCCACCATGTTGTCTAAAAAAAACATTTGCGGTTTAACAATGATATTGAAGGCTACAGTAATATTACTATCAATTAAATGAAATTGATGTATTAATAGTTTCATCATTGTCTACCATAAATTCAATATATAAATCGCTATCATAAAATCACTATATGAATTTGTTGTCATGAACAACAACAATGCAATTAAATCGTTGTCCATTAGATATGGGTAAATTCATAGTCAATATATATTAAAATCGTAGAGTAAATAAATGGTATTGTTGGCATAAATATGGATGAAATCATAGAGAAAATAATAATTGATGTTGTTTTCATTTAAATACATGGAATCACAGAGCTAATAAATGATAACATTGTCATAACTACATATGAAATTGCAGAGGTGAAACCGCTAAAAATCTTGGTGAAAAATATGTGCAATGTGTCACGAATTTATGGTGTGAAGTGTTGTGCCAATTGCCACAAAATGCGTAGGGAGAAAGCTATGTAGTGTGCCACAAAAATAGTGATGGCCGTGCTAGGTAAAATGCCCAAAGGGGTTGTGAAATCATTGTGTAACTATGATAACGTTGTGTAAATGATGATATTCAAAATCGTTGTCATTCCAAAGCCAAGAATAAAAATCGTCCGAAAATAAATCAATGTCAATCAACTCACTGGGTGGAAAAGATTCGAGATCAAGAAGGAGATTCAAACACATGCAATAAACCTTGAAAACGATTCTGGGTAAAATGAATTTAGGTAAAAACGATTTGGTGAAAATAATTTGTTTAGAGATTAATCCTTCAAGATTAATCACTCAACGTAGAGTTTAAACATTCTTCAATGTTGTACATCATCAAAAAATGCAGAGATTTTCCATTTAAAATGTTTGGATTTATCATTAAGAAGACACATAGATTTACCATTCCATAACGCTGGGGTTTATCATTCATACATGCAAAGTTTTATCAATCCAAAAATGCAAAGATTGGGCCTTCAAAACTCAGAGGTTATCATTAAAAAACACAGATTTTTATCAATTCAAAACGTAAAGATTTACCAAAGTTCAAGAAATTAAAAACGAAGAGAAAATCAAAGTTTTAATCAATTAGGACATGGAGATACTCATTCACAAGAAGGCGGAAGGATCAGGGGTTAATCATAAGAGAAAAATGCAGAGATAAGTAAGGGTTCGATAACTGGGTGGAATTTATCCTTCACGTATTATCCATGCACAGGAAAGCAAGGCACTTGAATCTATAGGCCTTTAAACACTGAAGTGACGACTGTTGATTCGACTCCTGGATGACTACTCAGGCATAGACTAATAACCTAAGGGATAAGGGACATAAGATAAAAAAACAAATTTTCTTCGAATTAATCAATAAAAAAATGTAGAGAATTCATTGCAATCAAAGTTTTGAGTTCACCATGGGAAATCAAATAAAAAATACAGCAAGCATAAGGCCGGGATGACTTTAAGTTCTTGATCATAAAATGTTGAATAAAACAAAATATTTAACATATTATAAATACAATATTGAAGGCACATAAACATTATTAAACTACCATTCAAAAATATATGCATGCATACCATATCCAAATGCGAAAGCTCCAAGTCATTGTCCTGCGTGCACTCCACCTAGTTCCCGCTTGCCTACCGATGTGACCTCACTATTACCTCCCAGCCAACGCTATGGGTACTCTTCTTCCCCTTTATCCCCCTGAGGTGCAAAGGGGCCACGCACACAATACGAGAGAATGATAGCACCCAACTTTTCTCGCAAGGTCAACCTACCACTCGTTACCCGAGATGGGTATTCCAACTCCCACAAGAGAAAGTTCAATCAAGGTAAAATTCCAACAGCGTAACGTTACACTAAAAGATCAAATCCATACTCCCCCTCCTCCATCCTTTTTATAGAGTTTTTTAAGTAATTAGTTTCCCAAATTCTCATTAAATTCCTTTTTCAGTTAATTAATTTCAAAAAATCTCCCCCATACACATGTCACCCATCCCCTAGTTGCACCATAAAATAAATTTTATTAATTAATTAAATATTCCTATTTCCCTCACCCACCTAAAAGAATTCCTAAAAATGCTCCTTGGTGTCCCAATATTCCCTTACAAATATTAAATGACTTACGCCTTACTTAATTCCTAGTCGAGTTCATAAATAGAAAGTTCCCAAGGAAAGATTCCTTACTAAGTTAGACATTCAACATTTTCTTTACGTTTCCCCTTTTTCTTTAAGTTCTTATTTCTTTTAATTTTCCCTCTTTTTCCTTTTTAACTAAAAATCAATTTAGCAAGTGTAGATAAAACAACCATTTACCATCTTTTCTTTTTAACTAAAAATTAAATTAGCGAATGTAGATAAAAAAATCCATTTCCCTTTTTAAAATTTTAATCATCCATTATAATTTTGACTTTAATAAATATATTTGAACTACATACCTCCCTTCTTGTTACATGTTTATTTATTATTATTTTTTTTTGACCACATGTTCTACTTAGACCTAGGTCCTAATTTCACTATGTTGGGCGACATTTTTATTAGGGAAATTTGTTTTTAAATGTTACTTATCACATCATTAATTTTAAGGCCGACTAGGTTTATTCACTTGCCAGTTAAAATCGTGACGTGCCCTTCAAGACACACTAGGTTCTCCAAGGGTGCCACTCGCCCCTTGAATGAATTTGATAGACGTCAAACCCCTAGAGTTAATACTCCATTAGGTGATCTCGTGGGAGACTAAGGGCCTCTAAGGAATAAGGCCCCTATCTTATTGCATGCCCCTTAGAATCATGTGAAACGACTGTCACAGTCTACCCTCATGGTATCGTGGGTATTCTTGAACTAGGTAATCGTTGGACATGGTGAGAGTGCTAGTAGGTTGTGGCAGGGCTGCTGCCACACCTCTCCCTCGAAGTCTCTGGTTGTCCTGTGTGACCCCTCTACTCCACATGTGATTATGTTCGACAAGCTATCGTCAACCTGCATCCATCAATGAATCATGTCAACAATAATAATCAATCATCATAACATATAATCATATGTACATATGTCACATAAACAACATTCAAACCCAACCGTCCACTCCCTAAGTCGATCCAAAGTCCAAGAGGTTTCATCGATGCCTCTACATCCTTGAGGTCGAAAGTCCTACACACTCAGGAGAACCCAGTGAATAACACCTGTCTATGTAATACAACCAAATAACATCTCATCAAATCCGTAATGTCTCATAATCATAATCAAGACGACCAATATATATAATAACCTAGATCACTTGCAAGAAAATGTCATCAAAGAATAAGTTCGCTTAGTGTGCGCAAGAGTGGGATGTTACATGGACCAAAGGTATAATAGAAGGAATTTTAAGGTTGAAAATCCACAAAAGAGGATCTGAAATAGTGTATCAGATCCATTATTTTGTTTAATATCTATTGGGGAGTTTGGGACTTTAAATTGTGTGGCAACATCTCCTATATGGAAATGATTGGTCATCATGGAACTGGACTCTTTCATATCCCTATGAGTGTTAAGATATGATCTTATTTGAGAGGGATTGATGACCTTATCAAGGGAGGTAAGATTAGAGGGTGAACCAATTGAATTGTTAGGACCCTGTTAACAGTGGATAGGAGAACCTATATGGAGGTTATCACTAGAATCACTGAAAGAAATAGTGGCATAAAAGAATTCTTTGTCATGTGGTAAGAATGTAGTTGAGAGTTCATCCTTTCTTTTGGTTTTGGGGGAAGAAAAACTAATGGATTCCCACAAGGATGAATGAATATTCCTAGCCTTCAATCCTAAGTGGTGATGAGGTGGTTCTAGAGGCATGGGATAATTTTCGGGTGGAGTGGATGTTGCTTGACTAGTGGTAGTGGAGACATAGTGCATGGATGCAATATGAGAAATATGATGTGAGATTTTGTTATGAGAATTCTGAGGGAGGGGGGATCATTGTAGGAGAGTTGATTGATGGTGATGATTTTTCCCTCATATGGGAATATCATGACTCGAAAGAGTGAAGACACCACATTAATCATAGCATAGATGAAATCACATCCTAGGAGAATATTGTAATCCATCGGAAATTTCATGAAAAATACATTTATCAAAACCATCTTATCACCTAACTCAATGGGGATATTAGGTAAGATACCTAAAGGGGAACAAAGTATACCATCAAAGGCTCATAATTCCATCATCGATGGAATAAGAGTATGGGAACCTAGTTGTTCCCAAGTTGATGAGGACATAATACATGAGTATGTTCCATCATCTATTATACACAGATAAAATGTAAAGTTTTTAATGATGACCCACATTTGAAATGGGGTAGAGATCGAAGTCATGCTTGGATAATTTGATCCCAATAAAGGGTTATGGACTGTGATGGGTGTGGGTATAAACCTCAATTTTCCTTACAAGGATAAGGTCTAGTAGACATTGTGGTACTAGAGGTGGAAGAGGTATCCCCAAGTATACATGAGTGAGCCTCAGTCGTCAGGTAGATTGGGTTTGAGGTGGGGTTACCAATGTGGGAGGTAAAAAATGATGTAGAGGTGCATGGAACCTCACCTGATGTGGGTGTTAATAACTCCCTGATGGGAAATTTGGTTTTGGAGAACTTATGGTGGTTGTGGTGGCATGTAGTTGGCAGGTACCTATTGTGGTCCTTTGGGTTCGGGAGGGCATGGCGGACAAGGATAATTTTAAGGATGGAAATTTATTTTGAAATGTAGAAACCTTGGTGAATCTTGCTAGTCCTTTAGATGTCATCAATAATTGTTTGGTGATATTTTTGTTCCCTTGTGCTTGGTTTCTATTCTTTCCCTTTCTCTGATTTTTGTTGGGTTGATGAGGAGGGTTGGCTATATTCAATTGTTCAAAATATTGAACTTGTTGAATAGGAGAGGGTTGGATAAAATTTACCCCTTCTCGTTGATGGCCATGTGTTGGGGAAATAGGTTGAGGAGGACCAGGGAAGGGATAGTAAGGGTTACCTTGGGGAGGTCCATATTAGTTGTATGAAGTGTAGGTGCCTTTCATAGGATTAGGAGTATATGCTATGGACAGAAAAGGGCCTTCATGTTGTACGGGTACTCGATGAATGGGGGGTGAAGGTATTGGTGGTGCCATGATTGGAAGGGAGTGCACCATGAATGGTGGTTAATGTGGTGAGGGAGGGTAGTATGGGTTCCCCCCATATGGTGCTTGGTATGGATTGGCCCCAAACATCGGTATCAGTTGAGAGTGTGGGTGAGCATGGGCCATGGACCCAATCAACCCATCGACAATGTGTGATTCTCTTATTTTTTCTTGACCAAATGATAAAGGGCTAGGAGTATCAGGGAATAAGCTATAAATGTATCCCGATTGAGAGTATATTAATTCAAATTGTTGGGCCTTGGTGATGGCCTTGTCTTCAATGTGATGGAAAGTAGTGGCGACATCCCTGGTGAGGAGAGGGACTAGTGATTTGAGGAACCATTCTAGTCATTGTCGTGGAGTGTTATATGCTTTTCACATACTTATTCTTCTTCATCATTCATGGATGTGATCAACTATGTGAATGATCAAGGTTTGCTTGAACTCTAATAGGATTTCTAAGGTGGTGTCATGGTGCAATGCGGTTTGAAAGAAGGATAAGAAGGATAGCATCGATGAGTCAAAGGTTGATTGGGATCCATATTTCAAATCCACTTACCACTTAACGGAAGGGAAAATGAGAGTTATTTGGAACAGTCGTAAGCGGACATAATATTCCATAATGATATTGTAATACCACCATAGGTAAAATGAAATAATGTGATCGGCAGGTTCTTCTCTAGGCTTGCCTTCAAATTTGGGAATATCATAAGGTATATTAGTGGGTATATTTGTCCAGATAGGGTCATGTAATATGGGATCATTCATTAGTTTGATAAAATATGGGATATTGAGAGATGCCAAGTATGCCATGGAGGAGGGATTACTAGCCATAGTATGTGATGGTTGGTAAAATATTCCTTGTGAGGATGGTTGGGAGCTTCTTCCTTTCATAGAAGTTTGGGCTTCACCTCCTTGTGTTGGAGGACTAGTGGGTGAGTTGTTATGGGTATTGGTGCCCAATAAAGTACATCCAAGAAAGGTTGATCCTAGGACCATGGAACTTACTAGTGTATGTGAAAGTTGTGTTGATGTATCAACAAAGTGGGGGATACCTCCCAAAGTTTGGGGGATATTTTGCAAACATCTAGAATGATAGAGATGTTGTGGTTCCCATATGATTCTGGACTATGTGTGGATGTATGATGGTAGTGATGAGAATAATTGATAGAATAATTTCTTTACAAATCATCGAAACAATGTATTCATAAACTGCATGTAATCAAATGGTGACAATCATACATATAACAAAAATGTAACCAGTAGTTTGGTTTGTTTTTCTAGCTCTGTGTGGGTGAATAGAAAAAAAAATACACATGTCCTATTCGACGTAACATCCTTCTTCTCAAACAACACTGGACCTCCAAAAAATCACTCGACAGTGGGGCCATAACCCACTTGATGTAACACCCCTGTTTTAACCCTTATGAACTAGAATGTATTATGCAATTTTGACTTAGGTTGGTGAATTTCTAAAGTTGAAAAGGGGCCAGAGTGCCTAGGAAATGTAATACTTCATATACATTAATAAAATACACCGTTGGATTCAAGATTGACAAGGACAAAAGAGATAGGGGGATATGATTCCATGAGAGAGGGGGATTAATGGGATAAGTATTTTTATTGTATTTTATTTACCCATAATTGATTTTATGGAGAAAAGGGGTTACATGATATTTCTGGGGGAGGCCATGTGGTTCTTGATTTTCATGTAATTATATAAACATCCCTTGTGGGCTATTTTGGGGGTGGTTCTGGGGTACTTACAGTTCTTCTTTTTCTTCTTCATCTTCACTCACTCTCTCATTGTTCGGGGGTTCACTTGTTCTTATTCATTCCCTATTACACCCTCCTCACTCTTGTTGAATTCATGTGCTATTGGGGGGAGCATGTAAATGAATGATTGGAGGAGGAGAGCCATTTCTAGTTGTATGTAACATATTATTGATCACTCCAGGAGGGAATGGATTCTTGAGTGCATGATATTGATGGTCATTCCGAAAGAAATATCCATAGCTAAGAATCCTTAGAGTTTCCAACAGATAGATTTCCTTACCAATAGCACTGGATCCCTGGAGAGAAATGGAACTTCCTCACTAACTACATGGAAAAGAAAGGTGTTCATTTCTTTGGGTTGTGCAGGCTGAGAGGGAAAGAGATATGTAAATTTGGATTTGTTGTGTGGTTGGGAAACCTGAGAGCTAGTTAGCCAACTGTTGTGTGTTTCATATTTGGCCTAGGACCCATTCTTGTGGATTCATAGCCCTGACTTGGGGGTGACCTTATATTGAGAGTAAATGAATAGGACTATCTATGGTTTGGAGGAACATCCTTGGTCTACAACCAATTGGTAAATCTTTACTTGAAAAAATAAGTTCTCTTTATCATGTGTTTTTTGTATAATGTATATTCGGTCGTGTATTTACTTATATTTGAGATATGTATTTATAATGTTCATGTCTATTGGTTATTTGTTGTGCATGGAACATGTTTATTTCTTTTATGTTGTAGCATGGATCTTCATTAATGCATGTGGGTATTTCATGCTTGATTCCAGATTAAATGTTATCACAATTCAAGATCAGTTCAAAAGAGAGTTTTTGGAGTAGCGTGTCCATCTTGTGGGTGGTTGAGTACATTACATATTGGTATCAGGACCACCCTGTGCATGAATGAGTACGTTAAAGATTGGTATCAGAGCTCTAGTTTTCAACATTGATCTTGGATGAGTCGAGCAAGATGAATTGAAGTGAAATTTCACAAAGAATTGATTTTGAAGTGGTAAAATTTCAATTTACAGTGCATCCATGGTAAAAATAAAAAGAAGTTGTGTGGAATTGGGAAAAATCCCCAATTTATGTTGTTAAATTCATGGGAAATTTGAGAAATTTGGCCAAGTGGTGAGATATTCTTAATTTAATACATGTTCTAGCAAATTTAGACCTAGAATTGGCCGAATTTGAAATTACAAGATGCCAGGAGGGAACTACGATAACACTTTAATTGTTTTTGAAATCTTGGGAGGTGTAGCATTTCGAGAAAGCATGTTGAGGCCAAGTATTCAACCCTGATGTGGAGAGATCAAAGATCAATCCTTTGAAAGATTGATAAATCCTTCATTGGAGGGAAGTGGATCCACAATGGAGATCAGATCCTAGTCATTGGATATGAGCATAGGAGAACAAGAACCGTCGATCAAAGTTATCAGGATATATGTCTTGGGAAAAGCAAAGTGGATCTCAGTCATATATCCCATCATGGAACATGAGCCGTAGATCTCACAATTCAAATATTTGACACTTTGATAAAAAATGATCATTGTTTTGTCAGGAGGATAAATCCCTGAAGCTATGAAGTTCCAGAGTGAATATACACCGTATATCACTAGGAGAGTGCGATTCGTTGGATCCTTGAGTGGTTCAGTGATTTGAAACTTTGGTAGAAATTGGTTGTGTATGTGCATAGTGGAGAATTCCCGAAGTCCCAAATTATGGAGTAAATCCTAATTGTTAGTTGTTGGGTACACGTATCCATAGATTTCCAAGTATTCGAAAATTCATCTATACGGAGGATTGTTGGTGAAATTTGTTTTGGTGTTAAAATTCCTAAAGCTCTGAAGTACCAGAGTTAATCCTAGCCATTGGTCAAAGGAGAGTCTCAGTCGTATATCTCCGCCCTTTGCAAGTTCGACATTCAATAGTTTAGGAGTGTGGTAGTCCTATGGTATGAGAAGCCTCGAATCCCAAAGCCAAAGGTTAATCATATTCGTTGGTTGTGGGAGGAGTGTGAGTCGTTGATTTCAGTTCAACATTTGGATATCTGGGAGGTAGTGTGTGTTGGATTCAGGAAACTTCCGAAGCCCAGAGTCTAAGAGTCTTGAATTTGATCCCAGTCGTATATCAAGGAGAAAATTTTGGACATTTGATCAAAATTACAAGGATAGGGAGGTTTCAGGACTCCAAAACTTTGCCACTTCGGAGACTACTAGAGACTAATAAAATCCCAAAAGTGTCGAATCTGTGAATTGTCGAAGTTGCGAAGTGTCGAAGCCATGAATTGTGGAAGCCACAAAGTGTAAATCCATAGTCCATGAAATTACATAGGTCATCATATCTAGAGTGGAGGAAGGCGGACCATCCATTTGATTTATGACATGTTGTAGGCCACATGGTAGGGGTGTCATGTGGGGACACATGTCACCCATATTCAATACCCTTTGGACCCCATTCTGTTCTTTTTTTGTGACACATGGCACACATACTATGGGTCCACTTCACCATAGGTGACATCATCATGCCATGTCATCTCCCGGAGTATGGCCTCCAAGGTGTCCAACACCTCTACCAACAAAAGTGTTGAAGGAACAAAGTTGTGAATTCACGTAGATCATCGATCTAATATCCCTTCAGTACTTTTGTCAACCGTTAAATCAAGTATTGGAAGGATGGTGTAAGTACTTCATCAATAAAGGATGATTTTAGGGGCTAAATTTTTCTCATGGGCTAATTTTCTGTGGTTTTTCCCCAAAAAAGATTCGCTATTCTAAAAAAGATTCGCCCAAATTCTATAGGATAAAATTATTTTACCTTAAAAATCGCCAAAAATTTATACAAACTATACAAAATCCTTAGAAATTTGAATATTTTTACAAAAATATCGCCAAACATTTTTTAGTGGGCATATGATGGATTAGTAAGATTCGCCAAAGTTTCTACATTTTAAAACAAATTGCCATCCTTAAAATCATCCATGTCAGCAAGTATCACTCTGGGGGAGTTGAACAACTCGAGAATTGTAATGACCCGTAGTATCGGAGTGCCAAAGTGCCAAAATAATTGAGGATCGTCCATCCTAGTGCTTCATTAGGGCACAATCATTGATGTCATTGAAGAATCCAGATGGGGCGGGATCATCCAGACAACGGGAGATTAAATCTCGACCATTTGATCTGCTAGTGGAGCTAATAGAAGGGTTTTGAAAAAGTTTTACTTTAGGAGAAGTGGAAGATTCAAATGGGATAATATCCAAAGGAATAATTCTATAGGACTTGGTTCCAATGTCGGTCTCATGATAAGGTAAAGGGGTTGAGGCACGAAGGACCTAGAACTAGCCAAGCCCTCAGACATTTTGTGAACAAGCTCCTATGTAGAAGAATAAGGGAAAAGTGCTAAAGGAATGTCGTTAGAGTGGATAATCCTATGGTTTGAGTCATGGTCACATGAAAAGTGGTTTGAAGGAAGCGCCTGTGCATAATTCAAATTTTGTACCAGTTAAAGGTGTTGGCATATTTATTATGGACAGACAGAAGGCAAAGTATTTTTTTTTCATTGATGGAAAGCTCAACCTGACGATGATGAACAAGAGAAAGTGGAAATACCAACAGCGCAATGATGATCGCATGGAAAGATCAGAAGCATAAACTCCGGGAGTCAAGGAAGCAACTCATGGCAGAAAATTGCGAAACGCGAAACCACGAATTTATCTCCATTTCGGAGTTTTGGATACTGGGAGTTGGAGGTGTCAAGGACACTCACGAAAAGAATGATGAAATCGCGAAATGTGAAAGATCATAGCATGTCAAAGACTCTGTTTCGGAGTTTCACAGACCGAGAAATCAAAGATCAAAGGAACTTTAACCTTTGAAGTAGCGAACCTCGAAATCCAAAAACAAACACATCAACAAACCACATCAGCAAACCATGTCAGCTAAGGACACGTGACACAATTAGGCAATGATAAGTGTCAAGCTAATCCAACATTTTAGGCATGTGTCAATACATGTGTGATGTCAGCAGGTTTATGTCACACCGAAACTTTCTATTTTGGGGTTTTTACATAGCAAGCATAAACTCCACTATCACGAAGTCTTGAACTCCAAAATGTCGAAAGGGACTATTGTGAGTCTCAAAAACCCGAAAGGAAAAACTCCAAAATCCTGTCAACTATCCATCTCAGTGGGTTATGTGAACCATCCGATCACTTCAGAGATTTTTTGATCATGAATTTTATAATGTTGGAGTCACGATGACTTGAAGGGAAAAACACCTTTTGGTGTAGGCTCTGGTCACCGTCAGTGGTCATGTGAGAGGGAGGAGGTAGCACCAAGCTAAGCTCCTTTTCAGCGATCATAACATGAAGAGTCAAGACTCTTCACCACAGGAATGCCAAAATGTCGAAATGTCGAAATGCGAAATGGCAAAATCAACGCGAGACCCTGTGCTTGTAATCCAACGATGTTGGATACCTGGAAATATGATCGAAGGGAAACTGTTGCTCTTCATGATTAATTGTTCAGTTACGATTCATTTAGTAGAACTGAATCATGGTTCTTGGATGGTTGGCATTTCAGTTGCTAAAGCGTTGTTGTAGGGATTGGAGGGGTAACTGAAGGGGTTGTAGTGTATAAAAGAAAGACAAAGTGACTGTGTGTGGTTGGTCATTTTGAATAAAAAATGAGTTGAACTGTAAGAAAGGGAAAGTTACAGTATGCGCAGTGTGAGACTGACACTATGCGCAGTGTTAGATAAAACTCAGAGATGAGTAATAGATGAGGAATATAAAGAAGCAAGAGAAGAATTGCAGAACAGTTAGAAGCAGACCAGATTTACAGAACAGAGAAGAAGTGGTAAGAATTGATTTATCTGTGTTGTTGGTTATTCAATCATTTATTTATAATCAGGGAGGTAGGGTGGTGCTAGGGAGGACTTTGGTCCTCTGATATTCAAGTTGGTGCTTGAATATTGGGAGTTGTAGCTTCCATCTAGTTGTGGCTAGAAAACAGGGTGGCAAGGTGGTGCTTGGGAAAACACAGAGTTTTCTATATGCAAGTTGGTTCTTGTATAAGTCGAAGTAGGTGCTTCCATTCAATCGGTGCTGGAACACTCAGGGAGTTGGTTCTTCCTTCTAGTGGGTGCTATAGGAACTAGAGAGTTGGTGCTCTCAAACAAGTTGGTGCTTGTATAAGTGGATGTAGGTGCTTCCATCTAGTCAGTGTTGGAACACTCAGGGAGTTGGTGCTTCCTTCTACTCGGTGCTAGAGAAACCAGAGAGTTGGCGCTCTCAACAAGTTGGAGCTTGTAAAATAGAGGTAGTAGCCTCACTTTGAGTTGGTGCTCAAATATATATGATGTACAAAACTTAAAACATGGCCTATCATTTTCCTATCATTTCGAAGAAGAAGAGGTTTTCTCCCTTTATGGGTTTCCTCGTGAAAATTTGTCTCTGTGTATATCTTATGTGTGATTGATGTTCATTATTTATGTTGTTCATATTATGTATAATATGGATGGTCACTTGATGAAAGATTAAAAATGTCGTAATAGACTTAATATTGTTTAAGAACATTAACAACCGATTCACCCCCCCCCTCTCAGTTGCCTTAGTAATTTCAACAATTAGTATCAGAGCCAGTTCCTTTTATCTAAAGGTAGATCTGTAAGATTATACATGACAAGTCATGAAGGGACTTCAGCCACTAAGCCTCCTCTATTTGATGAAACAATTTTTTCCTTTTGGAAGGTTAGAATGAGAACATACCTAATGGCCTTAGGTGTTGATCTTTGGGATGTAGTAGAGACTAGATACATAAAGCCTGTTGTGCTAGATTCCAAGGATGATAAGTTAGAATTTATCTTTAATGATAAGGGAATGAATGTTATCTTGAATGGACTTGCATAAGCCGAGTTTGTAAAGGTGATGCATCTTCTAACTACCAAAGAAATGTGGGATAAACTTATTAGCAGCTATGAAGGAAATGAGAAAGTAAAAGATGTCAAACTTCAAACATTTAGGTTGAAGTTTGAACAAATAAAGATGAATGAAGATGAAAGAGTTAGCAAGTATTTTTTAAGAGTTGAGGAACTTGTGAATTCCATTAAGGGTCTTAGTGAGAAGATTGAAGAATCAATTTTAGTTCAGAATATTTTAAGATCTTTTCTTGATAAATTTAATCCAAAAGTCTCCGCAATAGAAGAACTAAATGATCTTAAAACTCTGTCCATTGATCAACTCCTATGAACATTAACTGCATATGAAATGAGAATCAACAAAGATAAATCCATTACTAGAGAAGCATATTTTAAAGAAGAAAAGAATACTGATTCAGATTTAGATGATATTGAGGAAAAATTTCTGAGAATGTTAAAGAAAGGATCAGGAAAATATCAAGGCAAGCTTCCCTTCAAATATTTTAACTGTGGTAAGATAGGTCATTTTCCATCTATGTGTCCCCATCAGAAAAAGGACCAGAATTCTGATGATGAAAAGAAGTACAAATTCAAGAAATATAGCAAAAAGAAAAGTTTGTGTGAAAATAATGACAATTCCTCAGAAGACATAGATAGTGATTCATCATGTGAAGACAAAGTGAATGATTTTATGCTTATGGTTATGGGAGGTATTGATGATGAACATATAGGAGGTGAAATTGATGATGAAGAAGCTGTGGTGGATATGGAAGTTGAATTAATCAAAGCTTTGGAAGAAATTGACAGACTAAGATGTAAGAAGAGAACACAAAAACAATTGTTGAAGCAGTTTAAAATGAATAGTGAAAAACCCGATGAAAAATTTTCTCTATTAAAAGTGGAGTTAGAAGAGGCAAAGAAAATAGAAGACATATTGGAAAAATAGTTTTCAGAGAAGAAAGCGAGGTGTGAAACCTTAGAAGAAGAGATAGTAAAATCCAGAAAAGAAATGGAGAATTTTAAGAGATTGTATCACCAAAATATGCCAAGTATTAAAGCCTCAGAAGGATTAACATCCATTCTAAATCAGCAAAGAAACCCAAAGTTGAAAGATGTCTTGGGGTATGAAGAAGGATCAAGTAGTGATCATCCAAGTAATACAGAACCTATCAAGTTTGTCAAATCCTCAAACATTGAAAATAGTCACTTTGCAGAAACAAAGAAAGAGAATCATCCACCAAGAAAGAATGAAAGTGATGCAGGAGCATTTACGACGTCATTTTCTGAGATCGCGCGTGGAGGGAAAAGAGCTGACAGCTGGATAGGGCCAGCACCTATATATTTTTGAAATGCTCGGGAAAGATTGTTACGTCGCCATTTAGATGGAGGCATTCAAAGCCAAGCGCAGTTGTAACCTAATGTAGATAAGAAGGCATTAAATATTTTTAATGTTGGTAGATAGAAAATTAGCTGTAGATTAGACAGTTTCATCTTCCAGGAGGGAAAACGAATATAGGCACCCTACTTGTACATTTGAGATTTATTATTCAGCATTAGAAGAAAAAAAGAAGGCAGAGCAGAGAGCTGGTGAAGAAACTCCATGTACAAACATTGAATTAATAGGAAATATTTTATTCAATTCCATGGATGTGTTTAGTATCTTTGTGTTGTTGGCATTATGTTGTTGCATGCTTGCTTCTTTTTATGCTTATCTTCTATATGTTGCTTATGTGATTGCATATCAGGTTAGAAACCTGAGAGAGTGAGTTTCAATTGTTTCTCTACTTGAGCCAGGAGATTCCTGCATAGATTGCAGTTGAGTTCCTCTGCATAGAGTGCGTCGAGGAGGCCAAGTAGCTGAACCTTTGTTCTCGTTTTCCCAAGGAGATTTGGGATTGTTCAAGTCGTGTAGGTGAGTGCAGGTTGGACGCGAGGCTTAGTAACAAGCATGGGTAAAGAAATCTCGGAAAGACTTCAACACTTTGAAGGTCCTTGAAGTCGGACACAGCAAGTGCGTGAAAGTTCTCTGAAGGAGTCAGAAGGACAAAGCTCAGGGGAGATAGTTCTTTTGTTCACTGTGGGAGCCGACCCCAGTGAAGTTCACACGGGACGAAGGTGGTAGAATAGAGGGTTCTCCAGAGGAAGAGAATCTATAGGTTGAAATCCCCTTGAAGTTTCGCGAAGTCCCGAGGATCGTCAGATCGTAGAGAAGATGCGTGGAATATAACCCGCGAGCACAGGTGGAGAAGAGTCAAAGTCCATCGGGCTTCGGGGTCTTGGCATACGGGATTTATAAGACAAGAGGTTTACACCCTTCGAAATCGCGACCGACGATTCCCCGAATCGGTCGGAGCCGTTGATAGGAGGGAGGACACGTGGCAGAATATCTGGAGGAGTCAGGATTCGGGGTTTTGCAGGGTCTGTGACCTTGTGGATCAGGAGGCGCGAACTCCTGAACCGTGAAATCCCGATAGAATGAGAGGAAGATAGGTGTCAAGAAGTAGGCCTCCCTAGGAGATGTCGACACGTGGCATTGAAGAATCGAGGTTCGGGGTTTTGTGATGCAAGTGAATTGTGACCAGTGAAATCGCGATCCCACGATCCCCGATCACACGAGCAAAGGAGGTGACGTAGTTGAGTGGGACCTCCAGAGCAGGTGGAGGACAGGTGTCATCGGACTTCGGGGTTTCGGTGTTCGGGAAATCGGAGTTCTCGACGCCAAGGAGTTCTTTCCTTGCGGATTCACGATCTGCGAAATCCCGAAAAGGACGTGGCAGCGTGGGACCCAGAAGTTAGTAGAAGACACGTGGAAGAATATCGGCACATCGGTGTTCGGGGTTTCGAAGGGTAAGTATATCACTGCCTTTCATCCGCCGATTTCCCGATAGGAAAAGCCCCGAGACCGAGAGCGTTGACTGTTGACTATATCGGAGTTCGGGGTTCGGAGGTTGGAGCTGTCAGTGATTTGTGTTCGCATGAATCGCGAACCCCCGAGTCGCAATATCCCGATTTCCGAAGAAGGAGTTGTTGTCGGTGACTCGTGACTCCCGAGGGAAATTGGAAGAGATTAGACTCTTCGGGCCCGTGTGTGAAGAAGGTCCTGGTGGAGCGGCTCGCTCGGTGAGGGGCGGGTTGCGTCAGAGTGGTATCAGAGCGGGAAGACTTTTTCTTTTGAAGCAGAGATAGAAGAGATATAATGTCGCCCAGGAGAGAAAGGCAGTCACCTGATCATGAAGACAGGGATGCCCGAAGAAGGGGTAGACAAGCAGGGAATCCAGCAGGGAATCTAGAGATGGAGCGTCAAATACGAGATCTCAGGGAGAGACTCGAAGATATGGAGGCCACCCAGAGGCGTGGAGTGGGTGCAGCAGAGTTCAGCGATCCTGAAGTTGAAGAGGAAGCTGGACACGACCAAGAAGAGGTCGCCGCAGAAGATGCCTCGACAGAGAGGTTGATCAGAGCCATTTTGAGGATGAGCTCGAAGACGAAGATGGATATTCCCGTCTATGAGGGAAATCTAAACGTAGAAGAGCTACTGGATTGGATCCGAGCACTCGACACCTACTTCGACTACGAAGACATCGAAGAGGACAAGAAGGTAAGGCATGTCGTCACGAAGCTGAAGGGACATGCAGCCTTATGGTGGGACGAGCTGCAGGCAAACAGACGTTCGAAAGGCAAACAGAAGATCAAAATCTAGGATCGGATGATCGCCAAGATGAAGGAGAAGTTCATTCCGAGGGACTACCAGATCACTCTATTCAGACACATGCAGAACCTGAGACAGAAGATGATGACGGTGAAAGAATACACCGAGGAATTCTATAGGCTCAACATTCGAGCTGGTCATCGGGAGAGTGATGACGAAAAGGTGGCAAGATATCTGAATGGTCTTAGGTATGACATTCAGGACGAATTGAGCATGGTTACCATCCGCACAGTTGAGGATGCGTACCAGATGGCTCTAAAGGCCGAAGAAAAGCTAAACCACAAGCAGGGATAGCGAGGGCGAGGCAGAAGCCAGCCAAGAGGCAAAGCAGTTTCCCAAGAAAGAACGCAAAAACCCAAGGAGGATTGGAAGAGGCCTCATGGAAGAGTTGAAAGAGGTGGAACCTCACAGCAGAGGCAGCAAGTTACTGAGCCGAAGAGACAGAAAACAGATCAGCAAGGAGGATATGCTGACGCCAACACTTTTCCTCGTACCAGAGGAAGAGGAAGAGGCAGAGGAGGAGTCATCACATGTTTCACGTGTGGTAAAGACGGTCATAAATCCATGGATTGTCCAGAGAGGAAGATGGACAGGGGGAACACTCATGTTGCTGAGGTGCAGAGGCGTGACGTGGAGGATGAAGACGCTGGAAGTGGGAATTCACTAACAGTGCATAAAGTTCTCTTGAAACCCGAGAAGGAGATGGAGGACACAGCGCAAAGATGCCGACTATTCCAGACGACTTGCAAGACCCAGGGCTGGAAATGCAAGGTTATAGTGGACAGTGGGAGCACAGATAATCTCATTTCGACCGAGATGGTGGAGAAGCTAGAGCTGAAAACGAACAAGCATCCGAGTCCATACAAAGTGACGTGGCTACAGAAAGGACACCAGGTATGTGTTACAAAACAATTCTTGGTAAATTTTAAAATGGGTGATTATAAGGATGAGATTTTATGTGATGTCATTCCCATGGATGTCTGTCATGTATTATTGGGAAGACCATGGCAGTATGATAGACATGTGGTTCATGATGGGAGAATGAACACATACACCT
>ML818978.1:26153-38614 GCA_009831015.1 Picea engelmannii | reverse complement strand
AGAAGGTTGAAGTAATCAGGAATTGGCCATCGCCGAGAAACGTCTTTGAGGTAAGGAGCTTTCACGGTTTGGCAAGCTTCTACAGGAAGTTCATTCAGAACTTCAGTGGAATCAGTGCTGCAATAATGGATACGGTGAAAAAGAGGCATAAATTTTTTTCAGTGGATAGCCGAGGCTGAAAGGAGCTTCACTCTGTTGAAGCGGAAGATCACTGAGCGACCAGTGTTAGCGTTGCCAGATTTTCAGAAGACCTTCCAGGTGAAGTGTGACGCTAGTGGGTATGCTGTTGGAGGGGTCTTAAGTCAGGATGAGCGACCTATTGCATATTACAGCGAGAAGCTGGATGATGCAAAGTTGAAGTACTCCACGTACGATAAAGAATTCTATGCCATTATCCAAGCACTGAAAAAGTGGAGGCATTATCTCATCCCCAAGGAATTTGTTCTGTTCAGTGATAATCATGCACTGCAATTCGTGAGTCAGCAAGAGAAGTTGAATCAAAAGCATGCGAAATGGGTGGAATATATGCAGAATTTCACCTTTGTCATAAAGCACATTTCGGGGACTGCAAACAAGGTAGCTGACGCCTTGAGTCGAAAATGTTTGTTGCTGCAGGAATTCAGGGTCAAAACGCTGGGTTTTGAAAACCTGAAAGATATGTATGCAGGTGATGCTGATTTCGGAGAAGCTTATGAAGCAGTCGAGAATCCGGTGCTCAGAGATAGGAGCCCATGGATAGATTTCTTGATACAGGATGGACTGTTGTTCAAAGGAAATCAATTGTGCATTCCAGATTTCTCTATGAGAGATAATTTGGTACGAGAAAAGCACAGCGGTGGACTAGCAAGTCATTTCGGGCATGAAAAAACATTCGCAAAGCTGAGCGAATCGTATTTTTGGCCAGGTATGCGTGCAGATGTGAAGAGATTTGTTGACCGATGCAGAATTTGTCAACACGCGAAGGGCAGGAAACAGAACACAGTGTTCTATCAGCGGTTTCATATACCCGAAAGGCCATGGGAAGCCATTAGCATGGACTTTGTGTTGGGGTTACCTAGAACGTAGCGAGGAGTTGATTCCATATTTGTTGTGGTGGACAGATTCTTGAATATGGCGCATTTCATTTCGTGCCATAAGACGAGCGATGCGACCCACATCGCAAATTTATTTTTCAAAGAGATTGTGCGATTGCACGGATTACCGAGAAGCATAGTCTCGGATCGGGATACCAAGTTCATAGGTCATTTTTGGAGGACACTATGGAAGAAGCTGGGGACCAATTTAGCATTCAGTTATGCTTACCATCTGCAGACAGATGGGCAGACGGAAGTGGTCAACAGGAGTTTGGGGGATCTGTTGAGAAGCTTGGTGACAGAGCATCACACCAGTTGGGATCAGATCTTACCACAGGCAGAGTTTGCGTACAACGATTATGTGAATCGAAGTACAGGTAAGAGTCCATTTCAAATCTTGTATGGAACACAGTCGAGAGGAGTGTCTGAGCTCAGGGAGCCTGAACAGGCTGAGACTAGCAGTGCGAGAGCTGAGGAGTTCGCTGAGGCAATGCAGGAACTTCACACACAGGTGAAGCAGCGATTGCAGAAAGCAAACCAGGAATACAAGCGCGGAGCCGATCAGAGAAAAAGGCAGCTTCAATTTGAAGTTGGAGACATGGTTCTGGCACACTTGAGGAAAGAAAGGTTCCCAAGGGGAACATACAATAAGCTCAAGATGAAGAAGATCGGGCCATGCAAAATCCTGAAGAAATTTGAGGAAAATGCATATGAGCTTGAGTTGCCAGAGGGCATTGGGATATCTCCGATTTTCAATATTTCGAATTTATACCCATATAAAGTCGAAGATGCACGAGCTGGAACTGATGAACAACCAGTGGTCCAATGGTAGAAGCAGTTGCCAGTGGCACAAAAGCCTTAGATGGAGTGCATACTGTATAAAAGAGTAGGGAAGAAGACCAGGACAAAGCAGTATTTTGAATACCTGGTGAAATGGAAAGATCACCCAGTGGAGGATGCCAGCTGGGAGATAGAAACAGTGATTTTGAAGCATGGGTGTAGTGTACAGGAGCTCATGGACAGGAGCCCATGAAATCTTTTGAGCCGAGGAGTATGATGCAGGAGCATTTACGACGTCATTTTCCGAGACCGCGCGTGGAGGGAAAAGAGCTGACAGCTGGATAGGGCCAGCACCTATATATTTTTGAAACGCTTGGGAAAGATTGTTACGCCGCCATTTAGATGGAGGAATTCAAAGCCAAGCGCAGTTGTAACCTAATGTAGATAAGAAGGAATTAAATATTTTTAATGTTGGTAGATAGAAAATTAGTTGTAGATTAGACAGTTTCATCTTCCAAGAGGGAAAATGAATATAGGCACCCTCCTTGTACATTTGAGATTTATTATTCAGCATTAGAAGAAAAAAATAAGGCAGAGCAGAGAGCTGGTGAAGAAACTCCATGTACAGACATTGAATTAATAAGAAAGCTTTTATTCAATTCCATGGATGTGTTTAGTCTCTTTGTGTTGTTGGCATTATGTTGTTGCATGCTTGCTTCTTTTTATGCTTATCTTATATATGCTACTTATGTGATTGCATATCAGGTTAGAAACCTAAGAGAGTGAGTTTCAATTGTTTCTCTACTTGAGCCAGGAGATTCCTGCATAGATTGCAGTTGAGTTCCTCCGCATAGAGTGCGTCGAGGAGGCCAAGTAGCTGAAACTTTGTTCTCGTTTGCCCAGGGAGATTTGGGATTGTTCAAGTCGTGCAGGTGAGTTCAGGTTAGATGCGAGGCTTAGTAACAAGCATGGGTAAAGAAAGCCCGGAAAGACTTCAACACTTTGAAGGTCCTTGAAGTCGGGCACAGGAAGTGCATGAAAGTTCTCTGAAGGAGTCAGAAGGACAAAGCTCAGGGGAGATAGTTCTTTTGTTCGCTGTGGGAGCCGACCCCAGTGAAGTTCACACAGGACGAAGGTGGTAGACTGGAGGGTTCTCCAGAGGAAGAGAATCTACGGGCTGAAATCCCCGTGAAGTTCCGCGAAGTCCCGAGGACCGTCAGATTGTAGAGAAGATGCGTGGAATATAACCCGCGAGCACAGGTGGAGAAGAGTCAAAGTCCATCGGGCTTCGGGGTCTCGGCATACGGGATTTATAAGACGAGAGGTTTACACCCTTCGAAATCGCGACCGGCGATTCCCCGAATCGATTGGAGCCGTTGATCGGAGGGAGGACACGTGGCGGAAGATCTGGAGGAGTCGGGATTCGGGGTTTTGCAGGGTCTGTGACCTTGTGGATCAGGAGGCGCGAACTCCTGAACCGCGAAATCCCGATAGAACGAGAGGAAGACAGGTGTCAAGAAGTAGGCCTCCCCGGGAGATGTCGACACGTGGCATCGAAGAATCGGGGTTCGGGGTTTTGTGATGCAAGTGAATTGTAACCAGTGAAATCGCGATCTCGCGATCCCCGATCGCACGAGCAAAGGAGGTGACGTAGTTGAGTGGGACCTCCAGAGCGGGTGGAGGACAGGTGTCATCGGACTTCAGGGTTTCAGTGTTCGGGAAATCGGAGTTCTCGATGCCAAGGAGTTCTTGCCTCGTGGATTCGCGATCCGCGAAATCCCGAAAAGGACGTGGCAGCGTGGGACCCGAAAGTTAGTAGAAGACACGCGGAAGCATATCGGCACATCGGTGTTCGGGGTTTCGAAGGGTAAGTATATCACTTCCTTTCATCCGTCGATTTCCCGATAGGAAAACCCCCGAGACCGAGAGCGTTGACTGCTGACTATATCGGAGTTCGGGGTTCGGAGGTTGGAGCTGTCAGTGATTTGTGTTCGCATGAATCGCGAACCCCCGAGTCGCGATATCCCGATTTCCGAAGAAAGAGTTGCTTTGGGTGACTCGTGACTCCCGAGGGAAATTGGAAGAGATTAGACTCTTCGGGCCCGTGTGTGAAGAAGGTCTTGGTGGAGCGGCTCGCTCGGTGAGGGGCGGGTTGCATCAGAAAGGAAAAGTACCAAAACCAAATCTATAGATCAGAGAGATTATCGGCATAAAAGAAATCGACCTCCTCAAAGAAGACAAACTTTTTCAAGGTACAAAGGTTTTTTCTATGGTTATTGTTTTTTCTTCTCTAATTTTGGTCACAAAGCTATAAACTGTTCTTTAAGATTTAGATATGAACAATCAAGATATTCAACGAATAACCATCTTCCACAACAAAGATCGAGACAACCAAGAAAAAAACAACCTCAGACTATAAATCATGTGATGGTTGGGAAAATGATGCAGGTTAAGCATAACAATAGTTATGAGCATAAAAATCACTATGATCTTCTATTTAGTGAACCAGAATGTTACATCTGTCATAACTATGGACATAAAGTTGTAGATTTTCGCTTAAGGAATTTTAAGTCAGACTCAAATCATACTGCTGAAAATTTCAAGATTTGGAAGAAGAAAGAAGATGACAAGTGTAGACTAGTGTTATCAGCCCAAAGAGAAAAGAATCCCTGGTATATTGACAGTGGATGTTCCAAACATATGACTGGATAAAAAAGTAAGTTTCTAACTCTAAGTGAAAGAAAATCAGGGAATATAACTTTTGGAAATGATGCACCAGGAAAAATAAAAGGTCAAGGAATGGTAAGTTTGAGTAATGGAAAAAGGAAAGCTCAAGATGTGTTGTTTGTAGAAGGTCTGAAACATAATCTGCTTAGTGTCAGTCAAGTCTGTGACCAAGGATGTGAAGTCATTTTTACCTCTAAAGATTGTATAATAAAATCTGTGAATTCAGGACAGCTAGTTGCAAAAGGGATAAGAATAGAAAACAATGTCTATGTGTTAAAAGAATAAAAAGAAGAATGTTACTTAAGAAAGTATGATGAAAGTTGGCTATGGCATAGGAGACTTGGACACTTAAATTTTGATCATATAATCAAGCTCAAAAATAGTGGGGTAGTAAAGGATCTTCCAAATATATCAAAGCCATATGATTATGTTTGTAAACCATGCCAGATAGGAAAACTTACTCGCACTCAGTTCAAATCTAAAAACTTTCCTTCAACAGAAAAACCTCTCCAGATAGTACATATGGATTTATGTGGACCATCAAGGAAAGAAGGTACAGGAAAAGAAAATTATTTTATGTTGATTATTTATGATTATTCTAGACTAACATGGGTTGCCTTTTTGAAGGAAAAATCTGAAGCATTTGAAAAATTCAAAGTGTTTAAGGCTCTAACTGAGAATCAAACAGGAAAAATATTGAAGGTAGTAAGGTCTGATAGAGGAGGAGAGTTTAGCTCATGGAACTTCAAAGATTTCTGTGATAAACATGGAATCAAAAGAGAGTATACAATTCCAAGGAATCCAAAACAAAATGGAGTTGCTGAGAGGCCGAATAGATCAATACAACAAATGGAAAGATCAATGATGAATGAAAGAAATATACCTCAGACATATTGGGTGGAAGCAATTCATACGATTGTTCATATCCTTAACAAAACACATCTCAGACCACACAGTGACAAGACTCCTTATGAACTATGGTTTGGAAGACCTGATTCAATCAAGAATTTTAAAGTCTTTGGGAGTAAATGTTACATTAAGAATAATGATGAAAATATTGGAAAATATGATGACATGGCTGACGAAGGTATCTTCTTGGGTTATGCTACAAACAATAAAGGATATAGATGTTACAATAAGAGACTGCATAAACTGTTTGATTGTATAGACATAAAAGTTGATGAAGAAATCCCGGTCAGAAATGTAAGTAGTGTTGATCCAAGAACAAAAGATATAGTTGAATACGAAGATAAATAGGTCCAAGGATCAGAAAGAGAAGAATTTGAATTAGATGAAGATACAGATACTTTGACTTACACAAATCAGCAGAAAGAAACAAAATCACCTCTCAAAATTGTTAGAAAGAATCATCCTGAAAATAAGATAATTGGAGATATAAATAAAGGAGTTCAGACAAGAAGGAAATTGATGAAAGACTCAGAACAATCTCATGCTGTTTTTTTATCTATGACTGAACCAATTTTTTTTTATGAAGCCAGTCAGCATGATGATTGGATTAGAGCTATGAATGAAGAGCTTGATCAGATTGAAAAGAACAATACTTGGGAGCTTGTCCCTAGACATGAAGATAATAATGTAATAGGTTCCAAATGGGTGTTCAAGAATAAAATGAATGAAAAAGGACAAGTTGTTAGAAATAAAGCTAGATTGGTCTATAAAGGTTATGCACAAGTTGAAGGTCAAGACTTTGATGAAACTTTTGCACCCGTGGAAAGATTGGAGGCCATCAAAATGTTCCTTGCATATTCATGTCATAAGAACTTTAAAGTGTATTAGATGGATGTTAAGTCAGCTTTTCTTAATGGAGATCCAGAGGAAGAAGTATATATGGAGAAACCTGAAGGATTCTCATTCACAGATAATCCTAATTATGTTTGCAAGATGAAGAAGGCCTTATATGGACTGAAAAAATCACCACGAGCTTGGTATTATAGACTGGACAAATGTTTACAAGACAAAGGGTTCAAGAAAGGTACTATTGATAGGAATCTCTACATTAAGTCTGAAGGTGATAATTTACTAGTTATTTTGGTTTATGTAGATGATATTATTTTTTGTTGTACTAATGAATCGTTTGTCCAGTGGTTTGCTAACTCTATGCAAATAGAGTTTGAGATGTCCATGATAGGAGAACTATCATATTTTCTTGGCTTACAAGTAAATCATAGTTCTGCAGGAATATTTATTTCTCAAGAAAAATATTTGAAAGAGATGTTGAAGAAATTTCAGATGGAGGATTCCTCTCTTGTTAGTACAACTATGGTGGTTGGTTACAAGCTCAGTAAAGATGATATGTCACCCGGTGTTGATCAAAGGACATACTGATCAATGATAGGCAGTCTTATGTACATCACAACATCCTGTCCTGATATAATGCAAGCTATTGGAATGGTAGGTCATTATTAGTCAGCTCCTAAACAAAGTCACTTGGTAGCTGTCACAGGGATATTCAAATACTTGAGGGAACAATGACTTATGGTCTGCGGTATCCCAGAAATCAGAATTTTTGGTTAACTGCTTATTCAAATGCAGATTAGGAAAATTTTGTGGATGAGAGAAAGAGCACCAGTGGAGGTGTCTTCTTCGTGGGTGACTCATTGGTAGCATGGATTAGTAAGAAGCAGGGATCTATTTCCTTATCAACTATAGAATCAGAGTACATTGTTGCGGCTACTTGCTCCACTCAGATTTTATGGATGATACAAACTCTTACAGATTTGAAGGTAACTTACACTGATCCCATTCCACTTCACTGTGATAACACTAGTGCCATCAGTCTCTCTAAGAATAATGTACTTCATTCAAAATCTAAGAGCATACCAATAAAATACCATTTTCTCGGAGAACAAGTTACAAAAAGAATTGTTCAAGTGAATTATATTCCTTCCACAGAAAACATAGTTGATATCTTTACTAAACCATTAGCAGTGACCCCTTTTGGATATATTCATCAAAATTTGGGGGTTTTAACTTCTTTCATCTAATCTGTTCACCTGATCAGGGAGAGTGCTTATTTGAATATTTGTTGTATTTCTATGTTTCTCATAGTTGACAAAGGGAGTATGTACTACAACAACTCACGGGGAGCATGTTACTTCTTTGACATTGATGTCAAAGGGGGAGAAAGTGTAATGGTAAGGATGCTATGAGTAGTGTCTTCAAGGTTGCCATCAATGCCAAAGGGGTGGATTGTTGGCATATTTATTACGGGAAGACAAAAGGAAGAGTATGTGTTTGTCATTGATGGCAAGCTCAGCACGACGATGAAAAACAAGAGAAAGTGGAAAGACAAACAATGCAACGATGATCACATGGAAAGATCAAAAGTGTAAACTCAAGGAGTTAAGGATGTAACTCACGACAGAAAATCGCGAAATGCGAAACCATGACTTAATATCCATTTCAGAGTTTTGGATACCGGAAGTTGGAGGTTTCAAGGACACTCACGACAAGAATGATGAAATCGTGAAATGAGAAATATCAGATCATGTCAAAGACTCCATTTCAGAGTTTCGCAGACCAGAAAATCAAAGATCAAAGGAACTTTAACCTTTGAAGTAGCGAACCTCGAAATCCCGAAACAAACACATCAACAAACCACGTTAGCAAACTAGGTCAGCTAAGGACACGTGGCACAATCAAGCAATGACAAGTGTCAAGCTGATTCAAAATTTTAGGTACGTGTCAATCCACATGTGATGTCATCAGGTTTATGTCACATCGAAACTTTCTATTTCAGGGTTTTTACATAGCAAGCAAAAACTCCACCATCATGAAGTCTCGAACTCCAAAATGCCAAAAGGGACTATTGTGAGTCTCGAAAACCCGAAAGGAAAAACTCTGAAATCCCATCAACCGTCCATCTCAGTGGTTTATGTGAACCATCCGATCACTTTGGAGATTTTTTGATCATGAATTTTATAATGTTGGAGTCACGATGACTCGAAGGGAAAAACACCTTTTGGTGTAGGCTATGGTCACTATCAGTGGTCATGTGTAGTGTCCCCAAGGCCGAGCCCCGTTACAGATCATGATATATGAAATGAATTGTAAATGTGTTCTATAGGTTGGTGAGCCAAGTTTTGTATAAGCTGGAAGGCTTATGTGGTGGTTAGGCCAAGAAGCCTAAGTGTTTGAAGGCCAGGAGCCTATTTTTGTACTTGTATGTATGCAAAATATTTAATAAAATATAAACACCGCCAGGTGCAGACTGACCATGATGAATGAGTGAAGGGGGACTGAGCGTCCACAGAGTGGGCAAGAAACTAGGGGCTGGAAGGTGGGAAAGGGGCTAAGTGTTGAGCCTAGGGGGCTTAATCCTGGGAAATAATATTTTAATATCATTTCAAAAAGAGACATGTGCATTTATGTTTATCCTAAGTTTTGGAAAGGGAAAGCGTGCAAAAGGGATGCAGGCTGATGGAATGCATGCAGTTCCAAGGGTGACAAGTGTCATCCCTGGTGCATGAAGATAAAATGACCAAGATGAGCCATGAGGGGGATTCCTCCTCCATTCCACCCGACTCCCTGAGCATGTACAGGCTCTGAGCAGTACGATTAACTCGACCTCTGCAAAGAATACCTCGTGCGTACCTGAGAGCTGGAAAGCCTGTGATTGTTCTGAATAATACGTACCTCTCTGTCCCGAAGTCGTGACCATGAGACCCATTTGCCATCGCCGAACCAGTTCAAGGAATCCAGTATCTAGCTCTGAGGAAACTGGTGTATTCCTCTATTCTGGAACGGGAAATTAAATAGTCTGTGTTGATTTCGGGAATAGTCTATGTGTGTTGAATTCTGAAAGGCCGAAACATCCTCTGTCTAAGCACCGAGCCTATGTGTGGAGCCAATCTGTGAGACCATCCACCATTGTTAAACCTACTGGATAGCTCATGTCTGTTTTCCCCGTGGGTTGTTGTGACCACGCAGTACTGGACTGCGTGAGGCTTGTTGGCCTGTGAGCGACTCTTCCAGGTGAGAGAGTGCGTAGAGGGAGGAGAGAACTCCTGGAAGAAACCTTGTAGCTGCCATAGAGCCTGGAGACTTTCGTTCTGGTCTATTCCTGTAACCCAAGGTAAGGGAGACTGGCAGTCGAAGGACTGTCTAGGTGACAGAGAAGGTGCACTCTCCTCGGGTGGAACAGGCATGTGGGGAATGAGGGTATGTGGGTAGTGAGCGAGGGAGATTCCTGGGAGAGCTTTCTTCCTAGTGGTTGTGTATGATTGAATTCCCTGTAACCTCAGCCCGAGTCTGGATTCCTTTCCCTGGGGTGGAGCTCAGTCCCAGCTCGGGTGTGACCCACTGTTGAGTTGAGGAGAAGTGCGGTCTATGGCTAGGAGGTTCGTGGGAGGCCTGCATTTGGTTGGTGAATTTCTTCACTGTCAACATATAAGTATCTGACCATGTTTTATCACATTTGCATGACTCTTCTGGATATGTTATCATGTTTTCCACTGTGTAAATGAATTACTGTTGAATGCTATGGATTTTTTAATTGTAGCAGTAACTTATATATTTTACTCTGGTATTTAAGTGTGTTTAATTGTTTAAATGCATATGATTATAATGTCTATATGAATTATGTAAAAATCCATGTATAGAATGGTAACTAAAAGGTTCGAAAACCTCGGTAGTGAAAAAGGGTACACTACAAATTGGTATCAGAGTGAATGTTTTGACACTGAGCCTAAATGGGACAGTGGAGGGGTCTTTGGACTGAGAATGCGAGGAGAAATTGAGTCGGGAGGACCAATTTCAGACCCTGGTTTGCTCCGAAGCGTCAAGGAGACACTTGACGAGTTTTTATTAAGCTCAGGGGGTATAGCAGTGCTATGAAATCGCAACCAATGTGGTCTACGGCCACGGGGAGATAGGTCTCTACACCAATCGTGTTAGAACCTTAGGATCCGTTCGAGAGGGAAGGCGAGCCCTCGTGACCGTCAGATCTGGAAACAAATGTGTGTAAGGATTAAAATTCCTTTGGAAATGGCAGAGGGGTGTGGAAATTGCGATATGCAAAATTTTGAACTGTTGGGAACAGTTGAGCCGCCAGATCTCGGCCGAAAAACCCGACAGTCATTGGATCTGCTGGGAGGTGTCTGAAGGTTAAACCTAAGAAACTAGGGGCGAAAGATTCGACGAGATCTGGAGCTGTCCATTGGAGAGAGACACGTGGCGGAGATCGAGCGTCCGTTGACACTTTGGTGCATCGGGAAATCGGCGTATCGGAGTTCTCAAGTACAAAGAACTCTTGTCACTCAGAATCTCGATCTTTGATTTACCAACAAGATCGGGATCGTTCATTTAGAGGACGTGTGGTAGAGATCTGCACCATCGGAAAAATCCCAACAAGGAGTCCATGCGTTGTGAAACTCCAAACCCTGAAACCCCGATGAGCAGTTTGATTACAGTCACAAGGTAGAGGTCACATGGACCTCGGCATAGCAAGGGGTTAAGGCAAAAAGGCACATCGGAAAATCAGGGATCGAGAGTTCGTGAGGACAGGAACTCATGTCATCGGGGATCACGAAACCCCGATACCCAAAACCTCAATTGGGAACTGTGCCACGTGGACACGTGGAGTTTTACCGCATGCCAATGGGGATAAGAAGAGAAGCAAGAAAGGTGGGACCCAATGACGTCGTTGAAAGCGACATGGAACCTCATGAACTTTCCATGTGCCACCATGGTAGTGGGTGACAACTGTGCTGTGAACCCGTAGGGTAGAGTGAGTAGGAATTTCGAAAGTCGGGGTTTGGACAACAAAGTGGGTCTGAAAGCCTCGTGGGCCGAAACCCCGAAACTTTAAGTCCCGAAATGCCGAGAAGATGGAAGTTCCGAAAACCTGAAATACTGGGTACCGAAACTCAAGGTCCTGAATGTCCCGAAATATTAGAAATTGAAGTTTCGGACATCCGAAAAACACAGAGCCAGACAGAGCTCAGAAAACCTTGTGAAGTTGAAAAGTCTTTCGTTCTTGTTCGTATTAGTTATAAATGTTGTGTATTGTTCGCGAAGGTTTAATGGCCTGACAAATTTCAAATTTAATTGCACAGAGTGCATGTGCAGAGTTCAACGAAGGCCAGAATCCCAATTAATCAACGCCGAATATGGAGTGGGGAAAAGTGCATTTTACCTCTGAAATAGAAGACAAACAAGAAGGAAAGGATGATAACATGTGAGTCGAAGGATCGAACTCCAATGGGCATGGAAAAGAGAAGGATAAGGAATAACACATAATGAAAATCCTTGAAGGATTGCAAAGAGAGGCCAAGGCTCGCCGAGATGATAGCCGAAAGCTCATGAAAGTCAGGGACCGGCAGGGTGCATTAAACTTAAAATTTTTGAAGAGTCTGGAAAGAATAGAGAAGAAACTTGAGAAGGGAAGAGACTCGGGTACGACATAGAGTCACAAAACCCATGGGAGAAGAAGTAGGTCGAGGAGTGGTAGCCGACATCTTAGTCGCTCCCAAAGACGTTCTCACAGTAAGACACATAGTAGTTCAAGCCCATCACCTACCAGAAAACATCGAAAATCTGGAAGGGAGGAATTAAAAGGAGAAATGAACAAGATTAAACATCCAACATTCGATGGAGAACATAAGAAGGAGGAAGATGTCGAGACATGGTTGCTTGGCATGAAGAAATACTTCCAACTGCAAAATTATTTCGCCCATGCAGAAGGAAGAATTGCAATGTACCAACTGAAAGGAAAAGAATCCATGTGGTGGGATCAGTTTGTGCAGGTGCAGCACATCAGAGAGAAAGAGGTCACGTGGAAGGAATTTAAGAGGTATTTCGAGAAGAAATATCTGACTAAAAGATACTATGACAGAAAGATGAAGGAGTTCTTCGAACTCA
>ML818978.1:2771-15926 GCA_009831015.1 Picea engelmannii | reverse complement strand
CAACGTGTTTGGTTGAGTGAAGGTTGATGAAAATTGTAGGTACAATGGTCTTGGATATGGAAGTGATGTAATCCCATAAGGAAGACTGATATCTACAACTACAAAGCCAAACATTATGAGAAGAAAATTCATTCCTGAGAATTTTATTTTCTGTATATAAATAGATTTCAGAAATTAATAGTTACAAATTGTTATGTTATGCTAAATAGTTTGTATGGCTGAATGAAAGGTTGAGGATATTGTAGGGTGAATGGTATTGGTTGTGGCAGGGATGTAATTCCATACAAAAGCCAAGCATTATGAGAAAAATCCTCATGTCTCGGAATTTTATTTCCTGGATATAAATAGATTTGAGAAATTAAAAATTATTATGATGTGCTAACAATTGGTTTCGTTGATTAAAGGTTGGGGAAAATTGCAAGAATATTGGTATTGGGTATGGAATTGCTATAATCCATAATAAATATTGATGCCTGCAACCACAAGGGCCAAAAAAATTATGAGCAGGAAGCTCATGCTTGGAAACTATGTTTTCTTGTATAAAACATATTGGGCATTTATGATTGAAATTGTTATAACTATATCTCATGATGACTATATTTTATAATACATATGAGATTCTAGATATTGAAGTTGGAAGCTTGTAAAAAAGAACACCAGAAGGAAATCAAGCTCAATGATGAAGGAATGGAATGAAGAAATTCCAGTGGACTTGTTGTAGCTAGAGTTCTTGAATCCGCAATTCTGAAACTTCCTGGTCGAGTGCACTAGAGCCCTAGAGCGAAGTGGAACAACCTGAGGGACTTGATGGAAGAGAAAGGGGTTCATCTCTTTGGGTTGTGCAGCCTGAGAGGGAAGGAGAGCTTGTTGGTTGGAACTACTGCTAGAAATATAATTTATGAAGATCATTATACATGTTTTGGGTCAGAATGCCTATGCATACATGTTTAATTTTAGGCCAGAGTGCCTATGTATATAAGAGTTGGATGGATTACCTATGTGGATTAAGGCCAAAGAGACTAGATTTGTAATGTTAATAACATTGGAATGATGTTGTGCGCTAAGGAAAGTGCCAAAATAAGGGTAGGGGGATGTAACACCCCAGTTTTAACCCTTATGGACTAGAATGTATTATGTAATTGTGACTTAGGCTGGTGAGCCGGTAAAGTTGAAAAGGGGCCAAAGAGCCTAGGAAATGTAATACTTCATATACATTAATAAAATACACCGTTGTTTGCAAGATGGATAAGGAAAAAAGAGATAGGGGGATATGATTCCACGAGAGAGGGGGCTTAAGGGGATAGGTCTTTTTATTATATATTATTTACCCATAATTGATTTTATGGAGAAAAGGGGTTACATGAGCTTCTTGGGGGAGGCCATGTGGTTCTTGATTTTCATGTAATTATATAAACATCCCTTATGGGATATTTTGGGGGTGGTTCAGGGGTACTTATGGTTCTTCTTGTTCTTGTTCTTCTTCTTCATATTCACTCACTCTCTCATTATTCGAGGGTTCACTTGTTCTTATTAATTCCATGTTACACTCTCCTCACTCGTGTTGAATTCATGTGATCTTGGGGGGAGCATGGAAACAAATGGTTGGAGGAGGAGAGCCATTACTAGTTGGCTGTAACAGATTACTAATCATTCCAGGAGCGAATGGATGCATGAGTGCATTGGATTGATGGCACTTCAGAAAGAATTGTACACAACTGAGAATCCTTAGAGTTTCTAGCAGGGATATTTACTGACCAATAGCACTAGAACCCTGGAGAGAAATGGAACAACTTCAAGGACTGCATGGAAGAGAAAGGTGTTCATTTCTTTGGGTTGTGCAAGCTGGGGGGAAATATAGATCGAAATTTGGATTTTCTTTGTGGTTGGGAAACCTAAGATCTAGTTAGCCAATTGTTATGTGTTTCATGTTTGGCCTAAGACCCGTCCTTATGGATTCATAGACCTGGATCGAGAGTGACATGTTGTTCAAATTAAATGAACAATATTGTCTATGGTTGGGAGGAACTTCCTTGGTCTATAGCCAGTTGGTGAATCTTTACTTGAAACGATAAGTGTTCTATGTCATGTGTTTTCGGTATAATGTATATTTCATTGTGTATTTACTTATCTCTGAGATATGTATTTATAATGTGCATGTCTGCTGGTTATTTGTTATGCATGGAACATTGTTTATTTATTTTATGTTGTAGAATGGTTCTTGACTAATGCATGTGGGTCTTTCATGCTTGATTTCAGATTAAATGTTATTATATTTCTAGATCAGTTCAAAAGAAAGTTTTTGGAGTAGCGTGGCCAACCTATGGATGGTTGGGTACATTACAGATTAGTATCGGGCCCAGCCTGTGGATGGTTGGGTACGTTACACTTGAGGAGATAATAGTGAAGGGATGAACAATAAGTTATAACGAGGGGTGAAGGGTTCATATCCTGGAATTATTGGTGATATTTCATAACATCCATTCAAAATATGGTTGAGGTGTGATTGCATCCCACAACTACCACATTGGGTAGATAAAACCTATAATTTGGCCACTAAGTCACCTTGATCAAGCACGACATTAGATTTTCGTCCTCATAAATCAGTCACAGGTTAGATTCTTTCCAAGGGTTGGGTGACCCAAGTAGGCACACACTGAACAACTAGACCTTGACCTTCGACCCTTGATACGTGTCTCCCTGCTTTATGGTGTAGGAATTCTTGATTGGGAGTATTTTGGTATCCTATTTCAGAACTTTCTATGTTTCAATGAAAAAATGATGATGGAGAGTTATTTGGATGCCTATCCCCAAAATCGTAACTTAGACTACCAAAATTTTTTTTGTTCCTCTTGTGGAGGTTAGAAGTGGGTTGATTACGATTGATTTTAGCATGTGAGAGTGCACTTTGAGGTTGGGGTCATGGGTCAACCTCATTGATTAAAAATGGTGTGCACAAAAAGGATATTTACTAAACAAGCGAATCCCTTATGATATTCCTAAATCGCTTATGAGCATGAGAAGAGCATACTACAGTTTCAGGTATCTAATGAAAAACCTTTTGAATATGTGATGTGTGCAAGAAGTGATGGTGAGTGATGAATTTTTAATAAGTTAAGTGAGAAAATTTTGGCATGCGGACATCGCTTGGTCCTTTACAATTTTTGGTTACTTCTAACTTACTAGATTTCACAAATGATCCTCGAAAAAATTGAAAAAACCCTAGAAAACTAGCGTGGTGGACATGTGAGTCCTTACTCTTGAGATTTAATCTCCCTAGGATGTTATCTAATCTAAAAACGATTTGTAATTCTTCCTAGATTGTGAATATGTGGCCATGTGTGGGCCCTTACAATGCTTTAAACTTCCTAAGTGATTTAGTCTAAGAATTTGAAACTATCCTAAGATTGTGCACATGTGGGCATGTATGGGCTCTTACAATTCTTTGAGATTATGTTTCAAAAACAAGATAAGAGGTATTGGCCTCTCCTAAAATGGTTGATTTTAAAGGGAGGTGGAGGTTTCTTTTATGGTTGATTTTAAACAGAGATGGAGGTTCCTAAAATGGTTGATTTTGAAGGGAGATGTGGAAACCAAGGAAATCGAAAGATAATATGGTTCTTTTTAATCCCCCTAGAAGTCTATACATGACGAATTAATCTATGCAAGAATGATTATCAAGCCTGCTTGTTATGGATTTTACAAAGTGTACAAAGAAAACAATCAACCTCAAAATCCCTTACAATGTAGTGAAAAAGAGCTTCTATGTAGCTTTATGTATAGACATACACACAAGGTACGCAGACTGCACGAAATGAAAAAGTTGCAAATGCACATTTTCGCACGACTGTTTTTCTTGAACCCATGTGCACACAAGAAAATGGTAGACCGAAAATTTAAATACAAATCCTCCAACAAAGGGTTGAATTGCAGTGTCTGAAGGGCAAGTTGAGCCATATTTGAACCCTGCAAACACAAGAGAGTGAGAATAGAAGGTCTAAGACTCCAAACCGGGAGGAATTTCATCCCTAATCCCTAACATGGTCGCAAAACTGTCGGGTTTCTTTTGTCACTTGAGAGAGCAAAAAGAGGACCATTCATCTCTTGGTTGGACTAGATAAAAACACAAAACATTGGTTAGCATATTAGTAGGCCAACAAACAATGAAACATATATCAACGAAAAATAAAATGATAAACCAAGAAACATGAATTAAAAAACTATCAATAAGAGATGAAAGTCATTGTACACAAAGAGTTGGTATCCAATCAACACTAGTCTCCTTAATTTGAGAACACCAAGAGGAGAAATGTGGAATTTGTGAATCCCTCAATATAGATCTTCTACTCTTCTATTCTAACCTGAAAATGGTGAAGAAATGTATGGAAAATGATTCCCAAGAGGTGGAAAGGTTTTCCTTTTCTATACTTTCTCAAATTGTTCTTAAGAGAGGAGATGGTTTCTCCAAGAAGATGTGAACAACATAACACTACCATAAACTTCATCTTCTTTTTCATACAATGATCCTCTCTTTATAGGAGGATGGTTAGATATTTCACAATTAATTTCAAATGTGAATGGGGACGTCTTTGAAGGTACCTCCTAGCATCCTTTCAATGATCCCAAGGCGGAATTTTAGGGCGATTTTGAGGTATGTTCCAAATCCACTTCATCCCATAAGTGGTTGACGCCCGACCAAAATCATCAATACACTGTTCTGCATCCATGTGGGTTTCTTAATTTCCTGTCATGCGGAGTACACGTTGTGCACGTTGTACGTTGTGTTAACCCGTTCGGATGTGCGTGCATTGGATCTGTTTGCATAGTTTTGTGATTATCTGGCCAACCTGATTGTGATCATCTTCTAATTATTGGTTGTATGTTGTATTTGTGTTGACTATATCTTCATTCTTTATTTTAATTTCTATGAACATTTTTTTGGTGATAACACACAATACAAATATTATTGTGGTATTTCTTACATCTAAAACTAATATCTACCTGACTCACAATTTGAGAAAAAATAAAACTTCTTTAAGTCTTTTGTCATAGTCCACGGGATCATTTGTTAGCCTCTATCCTTCATCTAATATGGTTTGAACAAAATATCTAAAATCACTAATAATCACTTTCTTATAACTACATAAGCTATAAATCTTTATGGTTAGTTTTCCGAACTTCAAAAAGATTAAATGATGAAAAATTTCCTTTCTTAACAAGTAACTAAATCAATGTTATCACATAAATGATTAAATATAAAGAGTATATCATAATGAGGCTTATCAAACCTCCATGACATGGTTTTCCTTCATGACCATATTGAAATGCGACCCCTTTCAATCTCAGAAATGAAAATTCTCGCAGAAACTTTGATTCTTTCAAAATACCCTTGATCCTCTATTTTTAATCGAGACAATAATATTTGTGTCTTCTCTTTGAATCATGATAAAAACGAATTTTGTTTCGAGAATCGACACGGAGACTTCTAAATTAGTTATTGTGGTGCATCCTCCTTTAATTATCTTGGTGGCGGTTTACTAATGGAATCATAACCATGGAGATTATATACAATGAAGGATATTTCAAAATCATGAATGGGAGTGCCCTGCCCTGGTGGCTTCTTCACAAAATTACAATGCATGATATGACAAGCAAGCTTCGATGGCTCTCTGATATGGATTGCATCTCCCTTCTATTTGAAATTCATTGATATGGTCTGGTGTACCTTTCAATGCAACCAACAACTTCTTCTGGTTATTCAACAATATTTCTTCGATTCATGGCCATGACGACCTACTATTTAGTACCAACAACAATTTGTAGGGATGTAGAGGTTAAAGACACTAACAATAGGTTTTGATATGAAATAGTGGACTCTACCTTGGTATACCTCCACAAAACACTTGAAATCCCTAATGGACATCCTCCCACCTCCCACTCATGGTTGACTCCTCTATGAAATTGTAAATTATTATTTTATCAATCTTCATGAAGCAGTTATAATTCAGATATTATTATAAAAAAACTTTGTATATTTATTGATATTGATATTGGACAAGAAGCATATATTGATCTCTTGCTATTCCTTTAACATTATAGAAATCAATGAAATTATCAATTTATCAATTTTTCAGGAAGAAGTTGTATTATTATTTTATCAACCTTCATGAAGAAGTCTTGTTATTCCTTTAACATTATAGAAATCAATGAAATTCTTATTTTATCTATTTTCATGAAGAAGTTGTATTATTATTTTATAATCTTCATGCAGAAGTTATAGAGGTAAATTGCAAAAGAAGTCTTGTTATTCCTTTAACATTATAGAAATCAATGAAATTCTTATTTTAGCTATTTTCATGAAGAAGTTGTATTATTATTTTATCAATCTTCATGCAGAAGTTATAGAGATAAATTGCAAAATCTTTTTGAGTAAATGATTTCACATTATAGAAATTAATCAAATTATTATTTTATCAATTTTCATGAAAAAGTTGTATTATTATTTTTTCAGTCTTCATGACGAAGTTATAGAGGTAAATTGCAAAAGGTTTTTGAGTGAAGGATTCCATACTCTCTTACGATATAGTTACACAGTATGCCCATAGATGGTTTAGTTTTAGAAGTGGAGTTTTTGTTCACATACCTATATGTGATGGCATTTCACATTTAGAATACGGTAAAGTTAAGATTGAAATTAGTTTTTATAAACCTTTTAGTCTAAGGAAAGTGTGTCTCTTAATATTTTATTATTTTCAAATAAGAATTATTTCCTACCTTATGATTGTAAAGATTGTGTTAATGCCTTAAAAATATGAGTTGACTTTCTCATAGATAAAATGTTTCCCTAACTCGCAGAACAATTATCTTATGAATGTTATTTAATGATTGTCTTATGCATGTTATTTGTTGAAAGTTGGTTGACTAAATTGAAAGGAAGGAACATCTTGGAATAGACTTTGTTATAAGTATTGTATTTTGGTGTTAAAAATGATAACTAAGCCAAATGATTATTGGGAAAAAACCTACTTGATGAATGTTTCAAGTTTGTGAATTAAATTAGTTTTCCATGTAATTAAATTCAAAATATTCTTAGTTATAGTTAACATTGATTGAATTTTGTTTTATACTAATTTTGATGTGTTTATGAAAAAATAATCAATTTGTTTGAGTGTCATGTCATCATGGGAAAGAGATAATAAATCTTTTTGAGTGCCATGCAATCATGGAAAACATATGCTTCGAGAAAATATTGTCTATGCAAGAAGACATTACTGTTACAAAATATTCTAGACCAGCCATGTATAGTGTTGTAACAAAGATTATGATAAAAGGACTTGTTGAGATTTTGATTATCCTTTCAAGTGATTAAGAAAACAAGCCAATATAGTAGAGTGAGTAAATCATTTATATATCCAAAATAAGGTTCATTGATAGCTCTATAATTTATATATCCAAAACAAGGTTCATTGATAGCTCTATAGTATTATTTTTTGTTTGAATAGTCTTTAATAATGATTATATGACAATGTTATGAATATTGTGTTAGATGATTTTGGTAGGAAAGATAATTGGTAATCTTCACTAATTCATTAGAACAAAAAAGTATAATTCTTTAGGTATGATTTTAAAACTTTTCCCATGAGCGAGGGAATGACTCTTTGGTCTAGCTTTGGGAACTTGATGTTGAGATCAAGTTAAAGTTATGTATAATGTTTTAGAATATTGATCTCAAGATCATGATTCTATGATTTTTTGTGTTTTGGTATGTTGACCATGATTTTGCATATTCATAAGTTATTGATACAAACTTTAGAGAATTTTATGGTACTATAATAATGTTATCTTTTTTCATTGAAGTTTTGATTGAGAACCTAATTTTATAAGAAATATTTGGGAAGCAATTGACTAAGAACTTGAGTTGGAGTTGTCATTTATTCTGGCTAAATGAGATTTATCTCTTGTGACATTTGACTCTAACTTGTGGTTCTTGTAAATCTCATGAATGGTTTTATAGGGATGAATGTTGAATGGGATTTTTTCATCCCTTAATTTGATGTAATTAGTAAGGATTTTATATAATGATATATTGGTTTAACAAAATAATGTGAATAATGTGTGAATAAATTGTATACCAATGGTCAATATGTTGACAAGAGTTTATGGATATGAATGAAATAGCAACCTTTAAGGGCATACTTTGATACTAAATGAACCCATGACTTGACATTAAAGTTTAGTCAAGGAAATTTGTGTATATAGTTTCTATAGAACCAATTGCCACCACATATGCATTGATGACTTGTTTGGCCTTTCCATGTCCTACTTGCAGACATTAATCCCTTTTTTTTCATTTGCATTATTCAAAAAACAATATTTTTTGACATGTACATACTCTAACAACTATTCAAGGTACTTATACATGTTTTTCTCCATTGAAAGTCACATACATCTCATTTTTGCTAAAAAAATATAATATTGCACATTATTTGGCAGGGTTCATGGGTTTACCCAATTCCTTACTCTTTGTTTCTCATACATAACTAATTGCACCCACTCCAACCATTTGTATATGGTATAAATTGAGCCTAAAATATGAGCAAAGTAAAATCATACTTGAAGCAAATTTATGTTGGCTATTTATTTGCTTGTCTACAATCCCTTATTCCCTTGCTGTTAATTCTTATACTCAAACATGGAAACCTGTATTTCCATCCTTTTCCATGCTTTATATATATGCAAATAAGTTTCTCTTGATCTTCTTTGGGTCTATATAAGAATCAAAGTAAGAGGTGAAACTTATAGTCAGTGGCCTGGGTGAAGGGACCCAAAGTCCGACCTTGGAGCATTGTTGCAATAGGTGCAAGTGATACCTACCTATATTCTATTATCAAATAATAAAGATACCTCTTTCCCATGAAATATTTGTGTTTTGATATATGATTATCATGTTTGAATATGTTATCTTTTAGAACACTAATTGTTTCAATCCTATTTGTCTTCAGTCATTTACATAAAAGTTTGTTATTATATAACTATTGTCCTTTGTAGTTCTCTACTTAAGTATTTTACAGCTTGTCAAAGAATAGTTTGGAAGGAGCATGATAAATTTTCATCCACGGGAACATAGGACACCTAGTATGTCTCTTTTTCCTTGCTATTAGTAGTTAGTTAATCGAATGAGTTATTTACAAATATTTGATTACATTCTTTGGATTTGGTTTGATATTTAAATAGTCAGCATTGTATTGTGGCTTTAACCCATAACCATAAGGTATTTTCCCCACACTAGAATTGGTGACCCCAATGGGGATCGTATTGAAGAACATACGGCCCACACTAAGAGGGGGGGGGGTGAATTAGTGTGTGAAATATTCTAACTTTGTATTCTTTCAAGTTACCAGCTAAAACATAACTGAAGAGATTAATAACAATCAAATCATAATTACAATGAACACAAAGACACCAGATGTTTGTATAATCTTTTGTATAATAAATATGGACATCCTAATATGAATATATGTGAAAGAGGATTTTATTTTAGCACCAACTAAATGTTTCAGCACCAATTGAACTAAGGAGCACCAAACCCTTGGAGAGAACCAACTCTCAGCCAAGACCTAACTTGCTCCAAGACCTAGCTTGCTGATAGAACCTAGTCTATCCAACTAGAGTTTATTCAACTCGAGTAGTAGTAATCCATTATAGAATCAACTATATTTTATGATCAAATGTATACTATAAAACACTTATCATTGCATTTCATCTTCTCTTTGTAATTCACATTTTCTCTCCTCTGATATCTTCTTGGAATTTGCTTCACTTTTGATCTTCTATTGTGGACTACATAGACACTTTATTCTCACCACTTTTTCTCGTTTATATAATCTTCAAACTTGTGTGAAATTTAAAAAAATGTCTCCCTTTATTTGAACCATTGTACCTTTTCATTTAAAATGATAATCTAAACTTTAATTAATATAATTTTTCATTTTTATTCTTTATTCATATTTTCATGATTTATTCTCCTTTAATCATGACTGTGTATCGGTTCAATTTTGTCATAAATTGATCAGAGTCATGGATCAATTTAATCCTTTAAACTCGATCCCTAATCTATGTTATATTCACAAAGACCAGATTCCATGAAGGTGCTTCCTTCAAATCATTTCATATGACCCTTCTTTTCAAAACCATGGGCTTACCGAATATAGCAACGTATAATAGTTTCCTTTAAAAACTCTTATATCATATGACCAATGGCGTAGAACCACAGGCTTAACAATTTCGGCGATGCATTACAATGTGATATTTCAAATCTCTTTACCATATGACCAAAGGTGGTGACCTCACGTTTAGGCAAGACGAGCGCTTGAGCGTTTATCGTTCCAACGGTCACGATTCAATCTCCTGACGAGATGGACGGCTGAGGAAATTTTGACACTTTTCCCTTCGAGTCTTCGTGACTTCCAACTTTTCAAAACTCCCGATTGTGATATCGCCAAAACAATCAGATGGTTCATTTTTATCTCACGGAGATACATCAATGGTCCACTTTAGCCTTGCACTCATACTTTAACTGCAAAATCTGACAACCATGATTTAATCATTCATCGAAATGGATGGCCACCATAATTTCGTCACTTTTTCCCTTTGTAGTTTTCATGACATCCATCATGTCAAATCTCCTGAAGTTGTAACTCTACTAACGCATGCCCCTTTCGAAATTTCAGTATTCAGGACTTCCAGATATTAGAGTATTTTCTTTCTATGCAAAACTCCCGATGTGACGTAAACCTGCTGACATCACAAGATGACTTGACACATGTTGAGTAGCTTCCATGTGTCATTCAAATCCGTGATATAAGCGTGCCTGAAATGCCAATTTTACTTTGACACTTATCATTATCTGAATGTACCACATGTCCTTAACTGACGTGCTCTACTGATGTGGTATGTCATTGACATCACTCAATATGACATGGACCTTGATACATGTATTCCACCTTGACTTCAAAGCTTCGACTTTTGGGGTTTTGAAAAACTCTCGTCGTTGATTCTCCGAATCACAAATCCCTGAATTGTTGATCTTATGCCATGTTCCCACATTCCAAATGACGGCTAGGATCTCTTTGGAATTTTTAACTTCATGAGTTCAGGATCCTTGAGTCGTTGTCACTCCAAATTATCCGAGTCTAGAGTTTCGAAGGAACTCATAGCTAACTTTTGTGCATCTTCTCCCAGATCTAACGATCCTCGTACCTTTGTGATCTGACGACCCAGAGCTTATCACGATTTCTCATTTCGCAAGTTTGGAGGACTACTCACCTCCCTTCTTCCATTCCTGATTTCCTGATATCTTCTTACGTTGGATTGACGATCCATGACCCTCCATGATCCGATGGTCCAGATCATATCGTGATTTTGCATTTTGTGAGTTCATGCAACACTGTATTTGACTTTCCTGATCTGCTAGTCAGCGGAATTCCAATCACTTGCCACATTTCCTATTGATCCAATGGATCATATCATTTTGCTGCTTTAGAGTGTTAACTAACTCTTGGGCTTATCCTCCTTACAACTCCACTAGATCCGATAGTTGTCGGGTATTCTTGAAGCATATCCACAGTCATGATATAACAATGGTCCTAAAGACCATGGTCACTCAAATGACTGATGTGCGTTGTATGAGACGATCAACATGGTCAGACTCTTGATTGGACGGCTGTTGAGCTTCTCATTCTGATCAGACGGTTGGTGAGGCTTCTCACATTTTATGCGCACTAATTAATTGTTCAGTATTTTCACTGATCTCGACGACATCTCTACAATCTGTTATTCCTTCATAACTTTTTATCATTGAATCATTGTTGATCCTATCATGATCAACAATAGTCACGGATTTCCTCTCTGTGCAATGTGTTATTCCTTCTGAGATTTTGATCTTTTGATTATTCTCTTCTCCTATTGGCTCTTTCAATCTTTGCACACTATTTGACATCTCTTGCTTAATTGATATATTGTTGACATCAGTGACAATCTCATTTGTCATTTAACAACAGATCATCACATTGACTATTGACATCAATGAACATCTCAGTTGTGGTTATTCATCATTAACAATAGATCATCACATCAATTGTTGACATCAATGACAATATTTCCAACACATATCTCCTTTGTGGGTTAGTTTTAAGTGCTTGCCTTCGTTTTTCTAGTTTTTTTGGATTTTTCTATGTTTAACCGAGTAGTTTAAATCTTTTGAGTATTGTATATACCTTGTCATTCCTTTTGGCTTTCTCTTCTAGTCTTTTTTGAAATTTTTAGTGTTGTATGTGTGCACACTACTACAGAAACAATCACACACATACAAAATTTTTATTTGAGATAGTTGTGTACATATTCAGGATTCCTTATATACAATCACTTACATACCTGCTTTGCCTTAACATACAGTTGAATACATCTATTGAAGGAGAATTTTTCCAAATCTTCTAAGCCTTTTTGGGTGTTTGTCTTGTTTATTTGGACTCTGTCTGGGTCCCATCGCTCTCTCTGGCCTACTGTCAGTTACATAAGTTATATAATTTAGGATTTGTTACAAATAAAAACAATATTATTTGATGTTTCTATGCTTGTGATCCTTTTCTCGATTTGTTTTCTCTTTGTTTTCCATTATTTTGGATTTCTTTCTATTTTCGTTGTTGTGTTTACTACCCTAACTTTCATTTTCAGGCTTTAGACATAGGTTTTTTCAAGTTTCCCTTCCGTTATTATATTTATATTCTCTTTAATTTGACAAAAAAATTGTGTATATGCATCTTATTGAAGAGTAAAGCATGTACATATGCACCTTGAAAGAGGCAAAGACACATACAACTACTTAAGTATTTTTTGGAATTTTGGGTCATATATGTTCCTTGTAGAAGGATAAGGTGCATAAATATGCCACCTATGGAAGGAAAAAGAGTTTAAGTAATATCATATATGTTACCTATAATGACAAAAGTTGTGTATGCCTCCAGAAAACTAATTTTTCTACATTTGTTTAGCATTTTTAAGTCTCATTTTGGCTTTTTGGGAGATCATTTTTGGGGAGTTTGTTCCTATACCTTCTTGCAGGATATATATAGTCAGTGAAGAATTAAATTTGAATTTTTT
>ML818977.1:93453-107432 GCA_009831015.1 Picea engelmannii | reverse complement strand
GACTAGTTTATCCTATGTTTGATGTTATTTGTGGGAAAAAATAATAATCACTAATATATCACTTATGGTGAAAAGCATACTATTTTGATATTTCTAGTAAAAATTAAGGCTAAATGTGGGCACACAATTATTCTTATATTTCACTAAAACTATTTTTAAAAATCTTAAATATTTTCCAAATGGTTATTATTCGCCCCTAAAATTTTCCTTGGTTTGTGCCATATGCACCTTTTAAGATCCCTAGCAAATAAAGAACCAAATGGGATGTTGGTCATGCAAAGTAGAAATTCTCTCAACATGCAGAAGGCACCCTTTGGATGAGACAAATAAGAAAGAGTTCTATTCATAAAGGTGTGCCCTATCCAACCTCTATTAAATCTTCTTAAAGCCTTTCCAAAAATTGTTTTAGATGAACCACACCTTTGTAGAGTTTCTCTCTCAATGTTGTTAGGGTAAAAAATATTGTGTTAAGACTTTTAGATCTAGCCAAGCTTCCTTTTCCCTGATCAACATGCGCACAAGGAGTGCCCCCTCTTTATCGTCTTGAGATTCCACTATGTAAAAGTCACCATAGATGACCCATAATGTGTCAAGGAGGTCATTGACCATCCAACACCAAAACACCACATGCTCTCGTACATCATTAGAGGTGTAGATATCAGCCAGGCTAAGAAGTCATCCATGTAGGTTAATAAGTGTCCACATAAGTATTTGAGTCGGGTCTATACCCCCTCCCACAACTTTGTTATCCACCTTAGGAGTACTAACTAAAGCAAGCCCCCTTTTTCTTCTAAGTGATCTAAATAAAAAAAATTAGCACTTGACCAAATCATTGATAGGGAATTATGAAGCATAAAACCCATAATTTTGACCTCTTGCAAACAAAGGATATATGTCCTACCCAACAAAGTCAATAATTGGTAGATAATGTGCTTTTTGTCAGGGTTATTAAGGCTCTGGACACTCCAACACATGACTTTCATCAATTACTAACATATTGCATCCTTTCCTCATTATTCCCAACATCCCAAAGAGCACCAAATGCATTACACACAAATATATTCCCTAAGAAACAGTCACCCAAGGTGGTGTATTTGGCCGCTTGACATAGTTATCAACAACATGAGCATCTTCAATTTCTTGTAGTTGTAAAAGTAACAATGAAGTGTGAGTTTGTCACTTGTCACCTATTGATTGTTGGGTACCATAAATAACCTTAAGGGATTCCATTGGGACTAATTTCCAAGTAGAGTGAGCCAAGGATGAGGCCTTAGTGGTTGATAACTTAGTGACTAGCATCTTTGCAGGTTGGTTCTTGGTTACATTGGCACGTCTATGGTTAGGGTCAAAAAGCTTGTGTTAGGATTTTTGATATAGCCAAGCTTCATTTTCCTTGATCTACAAGTGCATGAGGAGTGCCCCCTCTTTATCGTCTTTGAGATTTCACTATGTTAAAGTCATCACGGATGAGCCATGGGGTGTCAATGAGGTCACCAACCATCCAACACCAAAATGATACATGCTCTCCTACATCATTGGAAGTGTAGATATTGGCTAGGAAAAGAAGTCGTCCATCCAAGGTAATAAGTGTCCACATAAGTATTTGAGTGGGGTCTTTACCCCCTCCCACAACATTGTTAGTCACCTAAGGAGAAACAAATAAAGAAACCCCCCTTTTCCTTCCATGTGCTCTAAATAAAAAACTTTAGCACCTGACTAAATAACTTACAAAGTAATATGAAGCATAAAACCCACAATTTTTTCTTGTAGACAAAGGATATATGTCCCACCCAACATTGTCAAAAGTTGGCAGATAGTGTGCTTTATGTTAGGGTCATTGAGACCCTATACACACTACATGGAGAACACCTTCTAGTAGAGGTTTTTAGTGTTACAAGATTTGGAAAAATTTTCAAAAAAACCTCAACTACAACCTCCTCTATTGGTTGCAGAGGTTTTAATAGATGTTTTAGTGGAAGTTTTAAAGGGTGGGCATGGAGGTTGTAGCAGAGGGTTTTTTTCTGATGCTTTTATCATTAAAATGCATCGGTGCACCTGTATAAATGAGAAGCATCAGAACTGGTGCAAATATAAAAATGATATGCACTGATGTACACACATAAATGATGAGCACTAGTGAGCACACATAAATGAGACACATCGGTGCACTCAAATAAAATAAGATGCACCGGTGCGTACACATAAATGAAAAGCATCGGTGTGCATAAATAAAATTAGAAGCACTGATGCACACACATAAATGAGAAGCATTGGTGCACATAAATAAAATTAGAAGCACTGATGCACACACATAAATAAGAAGCATTGGTGCACACACATAAATGAGAAGTATCAATACCCACACATAAATGAGAAGCACTGATACCCACACATAAATGAGAATCATTGGTGCACACACATAAATGAAAAGCACTGGTGATTTTTATGTTTATGCATTCACTGGTGCGTATTGTAATCATGCGCCTTAAATTTTATTGAAATGATACAAATATAATCGTACATTATGTCATTTAAGGCATTATTGTTTTCTCACAATTTTTAGCACCAGTGTGTATAACTCATAAAAATGCACCATTTAGTGAGTTCAAAAGAATGTAGTGCAACAATATGTATATATTTTAATTAATTATTATTTTTTAGAAATTTTCAATTAATCATCTCAAAATCAAATATTTGTTATAATATAATAATATTGATTTTTATATTTTTGTTATTGTGTTTTGATATAATGATTGCATTAAAGTGTTATCCAACAGATTACACCTCTATTATTTGTAACAATGTAAATCATCCTTATATTAATTAATCATCAACACGACATTTTACAACATTTGACAATGCAATAAAATAAGAAACCCGTTTTATTAAATATGAATAAGTGACCCATAGTCATACAAAATGGGACAACGTAAAGGTACACAATAATCAAAATCCAACCAATATGTAATCATTACACTCGTTAGTAACATGTCCTCATGCAATTGGGACAATATGTCGAGTACATTAAATAAAATCCCTGATTTTCACAGACAATATTCCAAAACATACAACTTGCAGTAACATTCAATTATATTGATTGTCATTCGACATCGCTTGAATTGTTATCATCACTCGAGCTACGTGTATGCCTCATTTCTTCATCACTTGTAGGCACTATTGTACTTTGGTTATTTAACCTAATGTTTTCTTAATCAACTTGTTTTTGGTGTTCCACCTCTTCATGTTCCATCTACAAACATAGAAATAATGTGTAATATATATATATATATATATATATATATATATATATGCATGATTGCATAAATAAAAAAGTGTACCATTGCAGTGATTGTTTCAAAAACAATACATATTATTTTGAAGTCGTGCTTCATGCTGTCTCTCAAAATCTCTTCTATTGGATGCACTCCATACTTTGTTTCCTTCATGTTTAATACACCATGACAAAATATAATCGATATAATTAATATAAATATTTCTTGTTGTTCCATTAATTATAAAACATGGGAAGTTAAAAAGCATAGCTACTGAGAAATTGTTCAATTAAACCTTGATACTTAAACATATAGTTATTGCGTCTACTTAACCCAATGTGTATCAATTCTTTAGTTGGTTCTTCTTTGTATCTTAGCACCTATTAGAAGACATCCATGTATGAGTGTAAATTAGTTATTTAAATATAAATATCATAACAAAGATGAAATTTTAAGTAATATCTAAAAAGTGAGTACTCACAAACTTTGTGATCAACCCTTTTGTTCCTTATCGTCTTGTCTTATGTGCGGAATGAGTTTCATTTTATTTTATTTTCTACAGCAAAACAATTGAAAATTAGTATTTCATGCGATGATTACATAAAAGAATAAATGAATGATTACATACCTCTTATGCACATTGTAATTGTTGATGTTTCTCCAGTTAGCGGCATCGAGAAAACATTCTCCCAAATTGGTCATGTTGATTTGACCAAGGGAAATGACTCATTCACTCACGGAGCTTTGTTAGTAGTGAATGGCCCAGGCATAGTCTTTTTCCTAACGAGAAGTGTATAGACTCGAGGTGCTCTCACATTGCCTTCTCTAGGATGGAGTGATCTATATTAATTATATATGCATGTGAGGAAATAATTTTCAACATAAATATAATATATAAATAATATATTTATAATATAATGTATAAATATAAATAATCGATAATTAATAATAAATTAATTAATGAAAAGACAATAATGGAAAATGCATGTCCATTAAATGAAAGGGCACTCCGCCCAAGTATATATATTGGGGCCCTCAATTGTAATATATCATCTCATATAATATTTACTTACAATAACCTCTCATCAAGTTTGCTAAGTCTTGTTGATATTTTCAGTGTGTAATTATTCTATGATAACAGTAGAATTTAAATCATAAGGAAATAATTATCAGATCTGAAAATCAGAAAATTCAACAGTAATTGTTGGGATTCTCCTTCTACGATGCAATTATGTTAATTTATTTTACCATCTCCTTGTACACTTTTTTGGACATCCCCACCAACATGTATTGGTTTCCCCCTCATTTGTCCCTTGGAATTTCCATGACATGCCTTAACCAACACATATCATTAATTTAAACCTACAAATAATTCAAAGATATTAAATTTTTAATACAACATAAAGAACTTGCTTCGTTCTCTTGTTGGGATGATCTACCATCATGTTTGCTACAATTAGTTGTTTTCCTTGAACTTCTATAAGCCATATTCTATCAAAAAAATGTAGGAATCATTAGATATAAAAACTATGAATTTTCTTAAAGTATTTTTTTGGGCTTTACCTTCAAACTAAAAGGCCTCCCTAATGTGCGACCTCTCTCCCTGCTTCCACACGCATGCCCTCCTCTGCTGGAGGGGCCTCGGCGCCCCCCACTCCCCAGCCTCCTCCTTCTTCTTCCTCTCTAGACATTGCAGCCTTTGCCTCCCTAATCACCTCCATTCCCAAGCCGACCAAGCATGCCCCTCCAAAGTTCGTGAAAAAACTGGATCAAATCCCCTCAGTTCAGATTCAAGGAAGCTCTAGATCCCTTGCCCTAAAATTTGTAGATCATGCTCTCATAGGGAAATTCACTGGACTTTGGCCCTCACCGTGGGCTATGGCGTTCTGGATCGACAAGAACTGGAAGCCCCACCTGAAGGGAAATCTCTCGCACTTTCTGTGTGGAAGAGGCTTCTTTTCCTTTTTGTTCGAAGATAATTCAGATCGAGATCTCATATTCATAAGCGGACTGTACTTTATGGGCTCCAGAGGTATGTATCTTAATAGTTGGACCCAGATTTCAGCCTCGACAATGATATCCCCAATGCAGTTCTTATTTGGGTTTGTCTCCCGTTTCTCCCTCTACATTGTTGGAACGATGAAACTATTCGCTCTATAGGCAATACCCTCAGGAAATATATAGATCTTGCCGAACCCAAAGATGGTCTCCAAGATTGTGCGTGGATCTATGTAGAATTTTATCTTGAAAAAGGCCCACCTGAAGCTATTAACCTCACTCTGATAACTGGACCTATCTACAACAAGTAGACTACAGGCAACTACCTTTCAAATGCAAAATTTGTCATGAATATGGACATTTTGTAAAGCAATGTCCCAAATCTCCTCCTAAAACCCATCCTGAAGAATTTGATCAATGGCAATAGCCTAAAAGGAAAAAAAATCAACGCCACGGCCAGAAACCTAAAGTCACCCCCACGCCACCCTTGCCTGAATCATCTCAAGATCCAGAACCTTCCAGTCTGAACCCGCCTGAAAACCAAGATCCACCCTACGTGGATCCACCCCCCTCACAGCCTCATCTCAATCCTCCTCCTGCCTCTCCCGCAAGTCACCCCTCTGCGCCTCCACTTCATTCATCCCCCTCAGCCCCCCCTTCTCCACATAACCCTACCTCTTACCCCGAGGACGGTGAAATAGATCAAAGCTTAGAGGATGGCTCAGACTCAGATACTCACGACTCCCCCATTAGAAAAGTGGGTAGAAAATCTAATCTTCACAGGCGGGAAGCTTCAGCCATGAAGGAAATAGAACTCGGGAAACAAACAACTCTAGATTAGCATACCAAGAAAGAAACAAGGTAGACAAGAAATGAGAATGGGTCCAACCCCTAAAAAGGGGGAAACTCCAAGCCTTCTAAATGATAAAATCAATCTCCCGGAACTGCAGGGGACTAGGGAGCCGACACAAGATCTCGTTGATACATGAATTAATCAAAGCAGAAAACCCTCACGCCCTTCTACTCCAGGAGACTAAAAGGAAGGATATTGGCATCCTTCAAGAAAGCACTACATATGGCATTCATGCAAAGGTATGGCAGTTATCTTAAGAGGAGCCTCGGGAGGAATCTACACCCTGTGGAATCCAAGTATCATCTCTCTACAAGGTTGGCACCCTACAACCCACTGGATCCGAACAACCCTGCTTCACATTCCTAATGGTAAGATTCTGAAAGTCTTTAATGTGTATATGCCTGCTATTTATCAAGAAAAAATTGAATGTTGGACATCCCTCCAAAACCTTCAAGGGAGTCTAGATCCTAAGGATCTTATTATAGTTGGAGACTTCAACATAACCCTTCACCCTAAATAAAATAAAGGAGGCAACCGAGTACGGGACCCCACTCAAGAGCATCTTGAGGATCTCATATCCTCTTTTCAACTAATTGATATAAAACCTTCTAATGGTCGTTTCACTTGGTCGAAAAGACAGATAGGACCTGGGAATATTATTGCTCACCTGGATTGTTTTACCCTAAGAAGCTCCTTTCTTGGCGAGTCTCTTTCCCCCTCCTCCATCATTCTCCCCTGGATAGGCTCTGACCACCGGCCCATCACCCTCAACCTCTCCCCCATGAGAATATCAGCCCCGTCCCCTTCAAATTTAACCCCCTTCAGCTCTTAAATCCAAATTTTTTTGATATTGTCTCAGACACCTGGATCTGTAGGATTCAAGGCTCTCCAACCTTCATATGGGAGCAAAAGCTTAAAAGAGTCAAATCGGTCCTCAAGCAATGGGTTAAATTCAACAAAGAAAAAGAACAAGATGTCAAAAGCAAGAAAATTAAGGAAATGGAAGAAAACATAATGGAAATAGAAAAGGGACTCCCCACTCACTCTCTTCTTCTAAAAGAGCAACAAGATTTTATTGAGTATCAAAAAATTCTCCACTCAAAGGAGCAGACCTGGAGGCTCAAATATCGAAGTCTTTGGCTCAAGTCAGGAGATAGAAACACAAAATTCTTCCAAAGACAAACCAAATCTAGACTCTGGAGGAAAAAGGTGAAGGAAATCACAAAGGAAGATGGAACAAAAAAAAAAGACTTTCAACAAATTCAGGAAGAAGCCAAAACCCATTTTGAGCACCTTCTAAGTGAGGAAGGCATTGTCAATCTTAGTACTCAAGAAGATCTGTTACTAAACATTATGACTGATGTAAGCCAAGAAGACAATGCCAAGATAAACCAAGAGGTCACAGAAAAATAATTATATGAAGCCCTTTTCCAACTTCATCCAAACAAAGCTCCAGGCCCGGATGGCTTCAACACCCACTTCTACCAAAAATGTTGGCACATAATCAAAAAATATCTCCTAAGAATGATCCAATATGTCCAGAAATCTACAAAGTTGGGGGGCAACACAAATTCCACCTTTCTAGCCCTTATACCAAAAGACTCAAATCCATCCTCCCTCTCTAGATTCAGGCCCATTTCCTTATGCAATGTCTCATACAAACTCATCACTAAAATCATTGCCAACCGTATCAAACCTCTCCTCCATAAGCTTATTTCCCCAAATCAAAGTGGATTTGTAGAAAAGAGACAAATGATCGACAACATCATCCTGGTCCAAGAAGCCATACACTCTAGTAGGGAATGAAGAGATCAAGGGTTGATCATCAAAATAGACATGGCCAACACATTCGACGAGGTAAGGCATAAATTTTTGTTTGCAGTATTACTAAAATTTGGCTTCAGTCCAGAATTTGTGGCCTGGATCTCTATCTACATTTCCAAGCCATGGATTTCCCCTTTGATTAATGGGTGGCCAAAAAACTTCTTCAAAAGTTCTAGAGGGTTGAGGCAAGGTTGCCCCCTTTCCCCCCTCCTCTACATAATTATGGTAGAAACTCTTGGAAGGTAGATGGAAAAGGATCACGCCTCCAAAGACATTCTCGGTATCAAAATTGCCCGGGGGGAAAAGAGAGTAAACCACTCCCAATCCGCTAATGACACTCTCCTCATTGGAGGTGCCTCCATTTTCATAGCCAAGAGATTAAAAAATTCTCTGGATAATTTCACCCATGTCTCTAGAGCCCTCATAAATAGTGCCAAATCCAATATCTACACCTGGAACACTCCCCCAAGAACAACCCAATTAATAGCAAACATATTTTGTTTCCCTCTCATAGAAAAATGACAAACCTTCAAATACCTTGGCATTCCAATCTACCTTAAATCTCTTCCCAATTATGCCTGGAACCAAATCCTCGACAAAATCAATAACAAGCTAGATCAATGGAGCTCCTTCTGACTCAACCTGGCCGAACGAACTGTGATTTTAAAATCAGTCCTCTCCGCTCTCCCCATATTTCAATTATCCTCTCTTATTGCACCTCTGAGCATCAAAACCTCGATATCCAACCTCCTAAGATGCTTTCTCTAGGAAGGGGGAAAGATTGAAACTAAGAAATTTCACCTTTTCAACTGGGATATTGTAAAATATCCAAAAAAAATGGAGGCCTGGGCATCAAAGACCCTACCCTCTCCAACCTGGCTATGGGAGAAAAAATCTTATGGAATCTTATTTCGGGAAGGATGGATTGGTGTAAAACAATTCTCTTGAAAAAATACCTAACAGGGGACAGACTCAAATGTCTAGAACAACAACACTCCCTGAGAAATGGCTCTCCAATTGGGAAACTCCTTTTTGCCTCCATCCCTCTCATCAAAAGTCAGCTCACATGGATACCTGGGAATGGAAGGAAAATCCTTATTGGAATAGAAAACATCATGGGAAATCCACCACTATTGTAGCACATTCAGCTTCGACCTCTCATTAACTGGTTAAAGTCGTAAGGAAAGAAATACATCCCGGATATCTCTTCCTGGAACGTTGAATCGAACAATTAGATAGGGTAGAATCTTCAAAATCTCCCAAGCAATCTTCAGGAAGCATCCAAGGAGTTGCAAAGTTTTTTGAGAGGTTGTGCCCCCATTCACAACACACTAAAATACAACATAGGTTGGGGTAATGGGGTTTACTCTGTCAATCAAGGCTATTCACATCTTCTCGCCCAGACAAATCTCCCCCCCAAAGATAAGATCTGGAATTCCCTTTGGAACAATGACAACCCACCTAAGGTAAATTTCCTTTGTTGGATAGTTGCGCATGGCAATTTACTTACAGGTGAAAATCTTCTCAAAAGGAATATACACGGTCTTTTCAAATGTGAGCTATGTCGCAATGCATAAGAAACCTCCCAACATATTTTCCTCCATTGCCCCTATGTTATCTCTGTGTGGAAAGCAACCCTCCAAAGCCTCCATAGCAAAATCAGATGGTCGTCCCAACCAAAAGAGTTTCTCTCAAATTGGCAATCCTATTATTGTGGATCCTTCAAGAGAAAACCTCTCTTCATAGACACATTCAAAGCCTTGCCTAAGTACATTTGTTGGAAAATTTGGCTCTCCCAAAACAGGGCCATCTTCTCCAACCTCCACTCCCGCCCAGATCTTCTAGCTAAAATATCCATAGCCCTTCTGGCTGAATTCTTCCTTTCCAAATCCAAACCCATCCCCTTCACCCCCTCCTCCAGCTTAGAATCCGATTGGATCTCCACCATTTTCCCCTTCATCCCCCCCATTTTCCACCCCTGCCCCCCTCTGACAAGATCCTCCTAGCAGCTTCATGATGACTCTAATTTCTCACACTGGTGCAATAAGAAACTGACACATACTCTTTACTTCAATGGAGCCTCAAAAGGAAACCCCTGGGTGGCAGGAGCGGGAGGGGTCATCATTTTCCCAAGAGGAAATCAAAAACTCACCTTCCACTGGAGCCTCGGAGTTGCATCCAATAATCAAGTAGAAGCTTACGCTCTGTATCGAGGCCTTCTCCTCACCAAAGATATGAACATCCACTCCCTTTATGTCATTGGTGACTCTAAGCTAATCATAAATCATGCCTGCAAAGGCTCTCACCCCCCGAATATCCATTTAAATGCCATATCTCACTGAATCTCTGCAATTATCAAACACTTATTTAATGTTTCCTTTTTTCATGTACTCAGACACAATAATCAAATTGATGATACACAAGTGAATCTAGCAATCATTCTGGGGCCGGGTTTGTTGGTTTTCAATGGTCTCACACAACTAAGCCACATTCCATGATCTCGTCGCCCAACCTGCAGTCACTAGCCAACTAGTGGCCAGCTCACTTGTTTGCTCGTATTGAAACTTGGACCTTGAATTCGGTCACCAGCACGAATCCCTCACATCTCGACACCTCTCTTACTCTGATTTCTCCCCTTGCCTCAACGCGTTCCATTCCTTCCACACCCTTTATTTCCCTCGGTTTGGTAAGTCACTTTGGCACTCTTTCGGCTGCCCTTGGTGCATCAACTTGTTGTAACAAGACCTGGAGGGTGACGAATTCACTCGACATGACTTCATGGGAGTACTATCCATCCAATTTGGGTAATGTAAGTAGTACCAGAATCAATAGAGTGTATGATATCAATTCGTGTGCACATTCAAATACGGTTAATCTAAATCATCCTTGGAATATCGCACAGATGATGGGTCATATCAAAAGAATCATGGCACATCAATTGGGCTTATTTCAAATTATGAATAAGAGTGGGAGCTCTATCCCTTCTCCGAGCGTAGATATTGGCTCTTGCACCATTCAGACAGGCGGTGAAAGCAATCTCCGAAAAATGAGAAGGAGCACAGGGAGTCATTGCATCATCTCAGTGGAAGAACATGATGAACTGGTAAATACGGTGCAAAATCTGCAAATCAACCTCAGAAAATTGTCAACTCAAGTGCTAACAATAATGGATATTACCATCCAGCAACGGGAAGAGCACCAACGGACAAGGGACGAATGTGAGGCATTAAGGCAACAACTAGCTAATCTTCAGTTCAAGGCCAAACCCATTTCACCTTTAGCTTCCCCAACATATTCTGCAACCATCTCCAATGAAGCCTCTTCTCCTGGACCTCAACCTCAAAGACTGGACCTAAATCTCTTCCCGAGGCAACTAGCAAAAGAAGAACCTCCAACACCGGACGAGAACAATGTATAAGTGTATGCTTTGTTTAATAGTTTTTTTGTTAGGCTCTTATTGCAAGATTTTCACTGTAAAAGCCTTGGTTGGCTTTAGAATATTAGAAAGTATCACCTCGTCTCACCACCTATATACTGGGAGCTTACTGGGAGGCAAATTTTGTGATTATAGGTCCTACAAAATAATTTTTGTACTTCTCTTGCGATTATTCACAATCTTTTAATATAATTTTTCTCTAGTTTCTGTTAAAAAAAAAAAACTATGAATTTTCTTTACAAAATAAGATTAATAGAAGAAAAAATGCTCTATAAATTAATAGAAGCATTGGTGCTCTATTAATTAATAGAAGCATCAATGCTCTATTAATTAATAGAGGCATCAATACCTCATTATGTTTATTGCACACTTCTAAACATGTTAACAATGTTATTTTTATTTTCAACACCATGGTGTTGTTGACAATAACATGAGCATCGATGCACTTTGTTATTGGGGATGCACCATTTTGTTATTGGGGATGCACCATATTGTTATTGGGGACACACCGGTGTGCTTTGTTATTGGGGAAGCATCGATGCAATTTCTTATTGAGGGAGCACCGATGCGCTTTGTTATTATGGAGCACCGCAATGCATTTTAATTATTATTAAATAAAAAACAATGAGCCATGGTTTGCATGGTTGACTTAGGAGCACTGATATTGTTGACATGAAAATGCACATTGGTGCGCTATTCCTATATAGTGTGCACTGTGAACCACAAAAACATTTTTTAAAAGAAAACTTACAGTGACAGGATTTGGAATCCAATGCAAGGAGTGATCCCATTTCAAAAAATACCAAATGCCCCATATACGAGTAAAGAATCCCTATAAAAATATATTTCTTAAAAAATAAATCTACTTGTGAAATGTAGAGATGCCCCATATTCAAGTAAAGAATCCCTATAAAAATATATTTCTTAAAAAATAAATCTACTTGTGAAATGTAGAGAGGAAAACTAAGAGAAACAACCAAGAAGCTAGGGCTTCAAACACTGAATGTAATTGTGAAACCCTTTTATTTTATTTTTTATAATGCATTGAAATATGTTTGAATAAAAAAGGGAAAATATTGAGATGATGAATAGAATAAAATAACATACCTGAAATTTCTCCTCTGCAAATCTGTATGTAAATTTGGTTGTTCAAAAAAATCTTCCCACTCCAAAGACTTTACTTCTAAATATCTCTTGCATAAGTCTCCCCTCTAAATTTTGGAAAAATAATGAAATAATGATTAGGGTTTTAATTTATAAACACATACATTTTGAAAATATAAAATTCCCGCTCATTTTATCGATGTATGTTTCGGTGCATTGATTCGATTTGGTATTTTTTTTAATTTTAACATTTAACGATGCACCCGATAGTAATATGCATCGATGCATGTTTTTCAATGGACCAAATTGGGGCTATATTGGTTTCTAAGTGCACAGTGGAAGGTTTATGGTTTTTAAATTAATTTCTTTTGCTTAAAAATCGATTTTCCGGTGCATTTGTTATATGAGCACCGATGTGTTTTGTTATTGGGTATGCACATGTGTGTTTTGTTATTGGGGATGCACCAGTGATTCTTGTTATTGGTGGAGCACCAGTGCTCTTTGTTATTTGGGAAGAACCAATGCACTTTGCTATTGGGGGAGAACTGGTGCACTTTCTTATTAGGGGAGCATCGAGGTGCTTTGTTATTAGGGAGCATCGTGATGCATTTGATTTCCTATGAAATAAAATTAATATTTTAGTATTTTATATTAATAATGGTTATTGGAAGCATCGGGGTGTTATGTTTTGGAGCTCTAGTGCACTTTTTTATTGGGGAGAGCACCGATGTGCTTTGTTATTAGGGGCGCACCGATGCACTTTAGTATTGGGGGAGCACCGATGTGCTTTATTATTGGGGGAGCACCAACAATATTTTAGTATTATATATTAATAGAAATTATCAGTGTGCTTTATTTGTTAAGAAACAGGGCATAATAGTTTGTAAGAGCATCGATGTGCACGGTCAACTTAGGAGCATCGATGTGTATTGTCTACTTAGTTGCACTAGTGCGCATGGTTGATTTAGGTGCATCGATGTGATATTTTTAGACGTGCATTGGTGTGTATAGTCCTTAAAGGTGCACCGAAAAAAAAAACTCTGCAAAAACCTATGACCTCCTACCCCCGCTAACAACCTCTGCTATAAACAACTAAGGGATAATTTTTTCAGGGAGGTTTCGTAAAAACCTCTGCAAGAAGGTGTTCTCCTTGTAGTGACACTCCAACATATCACTTTCTTCAATAACAAATAACATATGACATCTTCGCCTCATTATTCTCAAGGTCTCAAAGAGCACTAAAGGCATTACACAAAGATATAATACCTGAGAACAATTCACCCAAGGTGGTTTTCTTTGGTTGGTTGGAATAATTATCATCGTCATGAGAATATTCATTTTCTTATAGTTCTAAAAGTGATGACGGAAAGTGAGCTCATTAGTCATCACCTCTCTAATATTGGGTACCATAAGGAACCTTACTAAAGGCCACTAGGACCAACTACCAAATAGGGTGAGCTAAAAATGAGGCCTTAGTGGTTGAAAAATAAGT
>ML818977.1:66346-77816 GCA_009831015.1 Picea engelmannii | reverse complement strand
CACATATGTTATTTGTCGTTAACTCTTCACATGTTGTATTGCTTTTCCTTTATGCAATTTCCTGCTTTCCTAGATTAATGTTTCTTGCTTTCCTAGATTAGTTTCATTTCAGCAATTTAGATTAGATTACTTCTACTTCAGTCTTGAATACATAGTGTGTGTGCTTCGTAAGCCTACGAACCTCAGATTGACAAATTAAATGATTGGGCAAATACTACAACGGAATTAAACGACAATATTTCCGCCTAACAAAGTCCAAAGCAGAAATTAGATGCTCCTTCTTTTCCCTTGAGGGATCCCTAACAATGGAACCCCCTCTTTTTTCCCTCAAATGCATTATAGTGTTGAAATCTCCAACTATAATACAATTTTGAGTGTACTCAGAGTCCCCCAAACCCAAAAGAGAATCCTAGCATTCTAATTTTTCCCAATAATTATTTGGCATATACACATTAAAAATATGAAAGGACATACCTGAAGAGAGATGTGCTAGCTTGACCATAATCTAATTTGTTGCTTTAAAACTTTCTTCCAGTTGAAATATGTCAAGGTTCCAACGAGTACAAATTCCCCCTAATTCCCCTCTTGCACTTATTGCTACTCTATTACTTTTATTCAAAATTTGTTGTAGTTCTTGAAGAGCGACACTCTCCCTCAATTTTGTCTCCTATACCAGAAGAATTTGAGGTTTTTCTATTTTAAATAACCTTCCCATTGTTTCTTTCTTATCCTTGCTACCTAATCCTCTGCAATTTTAGGAGACTAATTTCATTATTTACCTGAAGGTTTGGATGCCCCCCCTTTAGAGGGATGAGTCATAGATTGAGATGCTCCCTTTGCAGGTTGAACATGGGATTTCCCTTTCTTCCCATCCTTTTTAAATATCCCTTCCAAAGTGGTTTGGATACTTATCTCCTTATCACAATTTGCTTCATTTTCTCTTTTATTGTGATTATATCTCCTCCCCACTTTCTTTATTGTTCTACTTTGTGATACCTTTGTTTCAAATTCATCACTCGATTCCTCTTGATTTCCTTCCTTTAACATTTATGGAATCCATGAAATAGGTCGAGATAATATTTTACTTGGAGTTAGGTCTCCATTTTGGGAGAGGGAATCTTCTTGAGGGTTCCCCGATTTATCTGGAACCTCCATTGCTAACTTGCTACCTTCTTCATATTCATTTCTCTTCTCTCTTGATTCCACATTATTTATCTCCATATTCTCTAAATCCACATACTTATTTTTGCTTGATTCAACCCCACGATCCCTTCCAATTGATGATCGAGGGTTATGAGGAGATGGATTCCCCCCCTGGATTTGATCTTGTTGTTGAGCCACTGTCTTCCCAATGGCCTTCTTCATTTTTGGTTTGTTTCCATTCCTCTTGGACACTCTCCTTTTAAATACTAAAATGAATAAAGTGGATAACAATAAGGTGAAACCCAAGTATATTTATGGAAATGTTATCATGGAAGGTTAATGGGGCGATGAAATGTGAAGAAGGATGAAGGGAAAGGTGGATGAGAATAGGACATTTATGAGCCCCAACATACCCCCCAATTTAACTTGTTGCATGTCCTCATGCAACCATGCATGGAACTTCTCAAGAAATTTTGGCATCTGAATGTTGGCTTTGAGTGATGATAATAAATGTTTCCCAGGATGGGATTTACATGAGTAACAACTGACATTTTCTTATGGTTGGTCCTTGTGTGACAACCATGAATATAAAGAATGTTGGTTCTTGTGTTAACAACATTCATTTCATTACTTGTTCTCTTGCTGTTATGATAATAATTTACCCGTATTTTTAGTTTCCAGTAACATCTGATATTTTCTTATGGTTGGTTCTTGTGTGACAACCATGAATATAAAGAATGTTGGTTCTTGTGTTAACAACATTCATTTCGTTATTTGTTCTCTTGATGTTATGATAATAATTTGCCCATATTTTTACTGGAAAATGTATGCTATCAATGTGCATAAGGAAAACATCATTGAGTATAAGAAAGCCCTTTTTTTTGTTTTTGTATATGTGTGAATCATGCCAATATGTATATCAGTGCTTATGAAGTAAAGTGCAACAGAGCATCGTTGGGAAAGAAATGTTCATAACTGGTAAATGAGATGAAAAAATGGAATGATGGTCGTGGAAAAATGGAGTGATGATAGTGAATAAGGTCTCCTACCCCCCAACTTAACTTGTTGCATGTCCTCATGCAACGTGGCATAAGTCGCAGAAGTGAAAAGGAAATGGAACTGGATCAGGGAATTTTCCAAATTATTCATTGCTAGCAGTTGTGGAATTACATGATTAAAGTTTAGAAAATAACATACCTCCACTTACCCAAAATGGTGATGAACTATACAATAGGAATATAGCTGATGCGTCTGCTAGATCATGGAAGATGTCACTGCCGCAGGATCATGTGGAAAGTGACTGCTGTTGGAGCGGCAACTACTGTCTGCTGAATCAGAGAATGTGAAAACTGTTGCTGAATGAATCATGGAAAAGAGAAAGTATGAAAGTGGAACTGTATTACTCTCAAATAGACGTAGTCATGCTGTTGTAACTGTTGATAGTGTCATGAAAAGTATATAGTCTTCACCCACTGCAAAACCTGATGGTACAATTCTAATCATGCAAATGAATGTGTCGATGTCGAGCATGAAAAGAAGTCATTGGATTACCGACCAATGATGAATGGTGTTAACCAATGTGAGGCAACTCACCATTGATGTCAATGAGTGCCAAGGTACCCGAGTACATCTGGTGAAGTGCGAATGAATGAGATGATGTCAAGCCACTTGCAAGATCTAACGATCAAGGGACATTGATGTATTCCCATGATTGTCAGCGAGAGAAATTGCCATTAAGGCATGCAAGCCTCCAGGTACTCAAAATGGACTCTAGTCTATATCCCAGATAAGGTGTTGAGGTCGATGGGGCAAGACTTGTTGAAAGGTGGGCCTTAAGGAATCCCACATCAGTCAACACGAGTTTGTACAAAAAGATTTGGTAGGACTATAAATGGAAAGAACTCACGGTCAAGTAGTGTGGATCAACAGGACAAGGAAAACAAGGCAATGTAATCATGGAAAGGGAACCGAATGGTTTTATTCATAAGGCAAATTGAAAGGGAAAAAGAAGCCAAAAATGAACTAAAAAAAGATAAAGGAATGTATGTAACTCAGAAAGGTAGGCATGCATGAAGTCGTGAAGGATAAGGCAATGGAAAATGGGCATCAAGACATGGATGACCAATATGCTTTGAATGAGTAATGCAAGGCAAGAAGTCATAACGCAAAATGGTGTTTTTGGGAATGTGTGTCATGTAACAACAAATATCAAGATGCGTAAAAAGTTTATGTGTGATAGCAAGCTGTCATTGTGTAACAACAAAAGTTATGATGTGTAACAAATTATGTTTAGTAACAACTCCTTCAAGTTGTCTAGCAAACATGTTGTTCTAAAAAATATCAATTCGTCATAAAATTTGTTTGTCTTTGAACCTAAAAAAGCTTTAGCACTAATCCTGCATAAAAACCATGAGATTTGCAAAAAAACATATTATGCAGAAATAAGTGCAAATGCAACAAATCAAAGAAATAGACTACGTTTTTATACTTGTTGCCCTTGCATACTTATTTTTCTTAGCTGTATCAAATTTGCATAATAACTAGTGGTTGAGAATTGTCACTAAAGTCCTGGGATATTTAAGATGTTGCTTGTCAAATTTACTCAAGAAATTAGTCAAGCTACTCCAGTGATATTAATTGTTTTTCTGCATAATCATGAATAATTAGAGCATACACAACAGTCGATCCAGTAAGCAAACACAACAGTCGATCCTGTAATACAATGCTTGCAAAAACATGTTAATCATAATGTGCACGGTGGGACGATAAATGGCAACATAACCCCCAATTTCCCACAAAAATCTGTTGTTCTCTGCGTGAGGATGAGATGGAGATCCAGATCGTGATTTTGGCACTTGAACGAGGTGGTGTATCAAAAGTTCTGTACATATCGATGACTCGTATATAACTAACAAAATCGGAGGCATCAAAATTTTGGGTGTTTGCCAGCCTAGATTTGCCTTCCATATTACATCTTTGACCTGGAATTGGTTAATCGAAACACTCTTTTCGAACTCCTTTGTCCAAGACCAAAACTGCAGGGACATTGTTGTAACGTATTAGATCTCAAATAATCATATGAAATAGATTAATGGAGAGTTCATGACCTTTTGATATTCATGTCAATTGCAGCGAATCTAGATGTGTCCTTAATGAAAAGACAAATATATATCTCGTTTTAGCAAATTTTCAACGAAGTGATCATCAAGAATTTAACGTGTACTCTCGTGACCAGTCCCGATACTCTCTTGTTCACAAGCATCCAACGCCATGTCCCTGGTACCTCACAAGATAGGACAATTCAAAGGAAATTTTTCATACAAGATATTAGATATGTGATGTGATATTCTAACATGTTTTCATATATATCTCAAATATGTGTGAGCTTTGTAATGTGTCAGAATATGTGAAGGATTAATTCAAAGGACTTCTCGAATACTTCATCACCATTTCAATATTTGAGAAGATAATTCAAGACCATTCCAAAGGAGAAGATCATGGAGATTTGGTTGGAATATATAATGATCCCAAGCCAATTTTTTCGCTTGGTATCACTAACTACTACTGGTTTACTGTTGTGCAAGTGTTTATTTGGTTATTAAGTGCATACAAGATTCATCCAACACATGAATATCATAACACAATCAATATATAGAAGCACAAGCAAGATCTGACCTTTTTATTATGCAGAATCAATACAATAGATGGTCGATCTGGCATAAACCTCAGATGGTTGTACAAGCAATAGATATGAGCTACTAGAACATGCTCTGCTGATACAAAAGAAGCCTCCAAAGGCTGAATAAGTAATGAATACCAATACCCAGCAGATATGGATGTCAAATCCTCTAGCTGAAGAGTGCCACGCTCCAAGTGAAGACTGAAACCCTCAAGAATTCGGCCCTGATGGCAAGATGCTCCAAATGATCTCAAACTCGTCCCAATGATAGATCAGGGCAGTGGGAACCTCCTCCTGAAGTTTCAAGCCCAACTTCCAAGTTTAACCCCTCCAACTGATGAATCTCCTAAGGGATTTGTGCCCTCATGAATAGTTGAAACCCCAATGCAACTCGTCCCTGAAGAAATACAACTCCAAATGGCTTGAAACTCTCTCGGAATGTAGATCGGGCTAAGAGAATCCCGTGGGAGAAGTTTCAGGACCAAATCACAAGCAGATCTCTCTAGATCTGAGTTTTTCTGAATCACATGACGTCCCCTATGGCTCCAAGACGTCCCAATCTGAGATAATAATATGAGGATGATAACCCTCCAGAAAATTCGTCAAACTGATGATCATGCCCCTGCAAAAAAAACCCAAGTGTCGGAATGGCCCCATGCCCTCTAGATAAGCCGGATCGAACCTCCTTCTAGATAATGGTGCGCCCTTGCTGGAATCACAAGAAAAATACGGCCTGCTACCTTCTGAAGCACTAGATGGAGATGAGCTGAGACTAGAATGGTGTGGAGGAGTCTTTCATCCCCGAGACCAAGCTGTGGAACAAGGTGAGTGGATATTTCACCACTGAGTTGCTCACAAGGGTTTGTATAGCAAAACCCCCAAACTAAATGCTCAAGAGCAATAGCAAATGCTAATCCAAAACCAGAATGAAGAATAGGTGCACCCCAGCCTCTTACTTATACCTTTTCCTTCTAATTCTCTCTTGAGTTAGGTTAACTCCCAGGGTTAATCTTCTATTCTTCTGTTGAGTTATCTTTTACCTTTAATCCCCTTTTCCTTTCTTAAGTCAACTTAAAAATATAACTTTAGCTTCATTGACTTCCCCCTTCAGTGTAAGACTATGACCTAGTGGGGGTGCCCAGGCCACTGAGTCTCCTCATCCCCTCTCTAAGAGGTGGGGGATATTACAGTCTCCCCTGCTTGAAATTGCTTATCCTCAAGCAATTCCAAACCTGCTTCTCTTACCACATGTTCCTGCTCCCAAGTGGCATCCTCAATGGGTAAATCCTTCCACCTGATCAGGTACTCCTTGATGCTTCGGTTTCTGAGCTTCTTCTCTTGGACCTCTAGCACCTCCTCTGGAATCAAAACAAGTTGTCCCTCCTCATCCATGGGAGGTAATACCTCAATAGGTCTGATGTGTTGATCGAGGGCTTTCTTAAGGCATGAGACATGAAAAACATTGTGAATTATGCTACCCTGTGGAAGCTCCAGCTCGTAAGCTACGACCCCTATCCTCTTGTTGACTTTGTAGGGTCCAAAGAAACGTGGTTGCAGTTTCTCTGCTCCACTTCTTTTTATGGAAGCCTGCTTGTATGGTTGCAACCTCAAGTAGACTAAATCGCCAACCTCAAAAGTCCGGTCAACTCTGTGCTTGTCTGCTTGGACCTTCTACTGGTTTTGTGCCCTCTGTAGAGGATCCTTCAATTCCCTGATAATCTCTTGGTTCTATTGTATCCAATCCTGTACCATTGGTGCCCTGCTGTCTCCGAATGCAATCTCTACAAATGACAAGGGATCATAGCTATACAAAGCTTTGAATGGAGACATGCCAATAGACATATGCTGGGTGGTATTGTAGCAATATTCTCCCAAATGCAGCCATCTGACCCATGCCTTTTGTTGCCCTGCCACATAGTTTATGAGATAGCCTTCCACCCACTTGTTGACTATCTCTGTCTGTCCATCTGTCTGTGGGTGATAGCTGGTGCTAGGGGTCAAGGCCATACCAACCAACCGAAATAACTCCTGCCAGAAAGTACTCATAAACCTGCTATCCCTATCGCTGACAATGGTCTTGGGGAGGCCGTGCAACCTGAAAATCTCCCTGAAAAACAGTTCGGCCACCTGTGTTGCACTGAAGTCAGTAGCTATGGCAAAGAAGTATGCAATCTTCATTAACCTGTCCACCACTACAAATATGCAGTCCTTTCCTTGCGTCTTTGGTAGCCCGGTGATGAAATCCATAGATATGCTTTCCCATTTGTGCTCCGGAATGGGCAAGGGTTGCAAAAGTCTTGTTGAGTTTGTGTGCTCGCCCTTGTTTGCCTGACATGTCGCACACTCTTTGACGTGCCTAATCACATCCTCCTTCAGCCCTTTCCAAGATAATCTTTCTCTCACCTGCCTGTACGTCTTGTTGATCCCCTGATGTCCCACCATTGGTGAGTCATGGCATGCCTGCAACACCTTGGCCTTGAAGGCCAACCCAGAAACCAAGAAGATTCAGTCTTTGTAGTAGATGAGGTCATTAATAACCTTGAAATCTTCATCTTGTACATGTTCGTCTAATAGTTGGCACACAAACTGATCCTTTGCATACTCCATCACTAGTTGGTCTTTCCAATCAACTATTACGCCTATTATGGCAAGGATGGATGGTCTCCTGGATAAGGCATCCGCCACCACATTATTCTTTCCTTTGACAAAATCAATGTTGAAGTCATAGGCCTGTATTCTACTTACCCATTTTTGTTGCCTTTCATTCAAGTCCTTCTATTCCAATAAGTATTTGAGACTATTATGATCTGACTTGACAACAAACCGAGCACCTACCAAGTATTGTCTGAATTTGGCTAGTGCATGCATAATAGCCAACATTTCTTTATCATAAATACTGTAGAGTAGCTCAGGACCCCGAAGTTTCCGACTCTCATAGGCAAGAGGGTGCCTCTTCTGCATCAGTACGACCCCTATTCCTTCCCCGGATGCATCACACTCCAAGGTAAATGGAAGACTAAAATCTGGAAGGGCTAAGACTGGGCACGTACTCATCACCTTCTTCATCTTGTCCATCATTTTTTGAGCTTCCTCGTCCCACTTGAATACTCCCTTCTTAGTCAAATCAGTCAAGGGTGCACATAATTGAGAGAACCCCTTGACAAATTTCCTGTAATATGAGCACATTCCCAGAAATCCTCTCAATTATGTGAGTGTCTTAGGAGTGGGCCATTCCATGATGGCTTCAATTTTCTCCTGATGCACTTGTACCCCTTTTGCTCCAATAATGTGTCCTAGATAAAGGACCTCTGTCATTCCAAACTCACATTTGGACTCCTTAGCATATAGCGACTGTTCTTCCATAATTGACAAAATCTGGTCCAAATGCCTAAGATGCTCCTCCCACGTCCTGCTGTAGATAAGCAAGTCATCAAAGAATACTAACATATGCTTCCTTATCTGCTTGTTGAATACATGGTTCATACATGACTAGAACGTAGCAGAGGCATTGGTTAACCCAAAGGGCATCACCAGAAACTCATAATGACCGTAGTGACATCTAAAAGTTGTTTTTGAGATGTCTTCCTCCCTCATCTTGATTTGATGGTAGCCAGAATGAAGGTCCATCTTAGTGAAGGAGACGCCCCCATGCAATTCGTCCAACAGTTCATCAATCCTTGGTATTGGGTACCTGTTTTTGATGGTCTTTTTATTCAAGGCCCTAAAGTCAATGCACATCCTCATAGTGCCATCCTTCTTCTTCACCAACACTATTGAAGAAGCAAAAGGACTACTGCTGGGCCGGATGTGTCCCATGTCCAGAAGTTCCTTGGTGGCCTTTTCTATCTCGTCTTTGTACTTCTTGGCATGTCTATACGGTGTGGTGATCACTGGTTTGGCCCCTTCCTCTAGCTCAATAATGTGCTCAAATCCTCTATCTGGTGGAACCCCCGGAGGAATAGGCCCAAACACCTTGTGGTGTTTGTCAAGGATTTCCTTGATTTATGGAGTGTAATGAACCTTTCCCTATTCATCCACCCGTGTCACAATCCTGTATTCACCTGCATATACTATTTCATCTCTCCGAAAGATGGCTTCCATTCTTTTGGCCGTGACTACCTTTGCAGCATTCCCTGTCATGCCCCGAAGCACTACCTTTCGTCCACCCTCTTCTGTGAATGACATTTCCATCGTTTTGTAGTTGGTGGTGATAGGCCCTAATGTACTGAGCCATTGAACTCCTAAGATGATGTTGGTATCCGAAAGATCCATGACATAGACGTCCTATGTCAACTCATGCCTTCCCAAGGTAAGCTTTAGGCCTGGAATATATATGTCACAAGGCATGGCGCTTCCTCCTGCAACCTCCACTTTGAATCCTTCAAATTATACTGTGGGTATGTGTCTTCTCTTCAACAATGTTGCATCAATGAAGTTGTGGGAAGCTCCTCCATCAATCAAGACTGAGACTCTCTGACCCTGCAAGACCCCCCTCATTCGAAAGGTGTTATACTTGGGCACTCCACTGATAGATGCCAAGGTGGCCATACTATCATGTCCTGTAATTTGTTCTTCTTCTGCTGCCTCAGTGGTTTCTACCTCCATGTTCTGTATCTGTCCAATCTCGTCTTCTTCTTCGTTATCTGAAGTGACCTAAATGTAATGTACCTGTCCATGTCCCATCCACTTGTGTGAGGGATTCCATGGTTCCTTGCATGTGAAGCAGAGTTTCTTCCTTCTCAGTTATCTCCCGGTGTTATCATCTATTTTGCCACGACCCTTGTCATAACCCTTAGGGTCACGTCCTCCCTAGTTTATTGGAGGCCTTTGATCTCTTCCACCATTGTTAAGAGGAGGTCTGGGTATGAATTTTGGTTTAGCAGCTGGACCCAAATCCCTCGTCTTCCAAATGGCCTCTTGTAGGTTAGTAGTCTTGAAGGCCTTTACCCAACCCTTCAAGGGTTCCATCAACCCTTCTGTGAAAAGTATCATGAGCCTGGTCGGGGACATATCTTGCACCATCACTGCCAGTCTTTAGAATTCATCAATGTATTCCTCAGCCATACCTGTTTGCTTGAGTTGGGTGAGCTCTCAGAAATGTAGCTCACGGTCTCCTTGATCAAATCTATCAATGAGCCTCTGAGTGAATTCTCTATAGGATACAATCTAGTTGTGGCCGAGTGTGGTGAGCCCATGATACCACCAGTCGTGGGCCTTTCCATCCAAGTACATAGTGGCAAAATTGATGGCCTCCATCTCTCTCATGGGGTTAAGCTGCAGGTAAGTATCCAGCTTCTGCACCAATGCTTGTGCTGTCATCTTGGTCGTACCATCAAAGTATGGAATCTCTATCTTCCCTGCCCTTCACTCAAATTCAAAGCTTCCCCTATGGTTTGTCCTAGGATGGTTTCTGAACCCGAGTTGACAATATTGGTCTAGGGACATATGTCTTTGAACTCTCATATCCAAGCTGTAGTATTCCTTGGTACTCCTGGCCAATTTTTCCATAAAGTCTTCAACCTGTTCATGTTGCCCTTGCTCATTTGTGAATGTGGGCATGTATGGTTTGGGGTTAGCTCTGCTACCTGAGTGTCAGCCTAGTTGTTCATATGTGAACACTGGCATGTATGGCCTATGATTGGCCCTTCTACCCATCTTCCCATGGGACGTGCCACCTCCCAGACTTCCTTCGGATCTCGGTGCTTTCTTCGGGTTATATCTGACTTCCTCATGGGTTCCCCCAGAACCCCCAACCTCCTTGTTCCCATATGTATCTGGATCCTTTCCTCGATGGGTGACTTTCATCAGAAGGTCAGTTATCCTAGTTTGGTTCTCGTTCATCTTCTGTAGATTCTCATCAACTTTCTTCAAGGTTTCAAAGATTTCGGCATGTCCCCTTATACTGGTTTCCTGATACTCATCCAACTGTTGGACCAAGGTGCTTTCTGTGCGGTTCATGTTTTGCTGGAACTTACCAAATTTGGCTACTAAGAAAGCCAAGCCCTGAGGCTCATGGTCATCCCCTGACCCTTCCATTTCTGCCTCTGTTTCACTGTTGTTTTTCTTCTTCTGACCCATAACAATTCCACTGTACCTCTCCATGCGCCGATCTCTCCATAGGTTTGGAGGATCGAAGCTCTGATACCACTTTAATGAACCCAAGCCAAATTTATCTCTTGGTATCACTAACTACTACTGATTTATTATTGTGCAGGTGCTTATTGGGTTATTAAGTGCATACAAGATTCATCCAACACATGAAGATCATAACACAATCAAGATATAGAAGCACAAGCAAGATCTGACCTTTTTATTATGCAGAATCAATACAATAGATGGTCGATCTGGCATAAACCTCAGATGGTCGTACAAGCAATAGATATGAGCTACTACAAAATGCTCTGCCGATACAAAAGAAGCCTCCAAAGGCTGAATAAGTAATGAATACTAATACCCAGCAGATCTGGATGTCAAATCCTCTAGTGAAGAGTGTCATGCTCCAAGTGAAGACTGAAACCCTCAAGAATTTGGCCCTGATGGCAAGATGCTCCAAATGAGCTCAAACTCGTCCCAATGATAGATCAGGGCAGTGGGAACCTCCTCCTGAAGTTTCAAGCCCAACGTCCAAGTTTAACCCCTCCAACTGAT
>ML818977.1:26284-51074 GCA_009831015.1 Picea engelmannii | reverse complement strand
ATGACATATGATCCAACAATCTCCCAAGTAATCAAACCATTGGCATCAATGACAACATGATCCAACAGACTGCGTGAGGCTTGTTGGCCTGTGAGTGACTCCTCCAGGTGAGAGAGTGTGCAGGGGGAGGAGAGAACTCCTGGAAGGAACCCTGTAGTTGCCATAGAGCCCGGAGACTTTCGGTCCGGTCCGTTCCTGTAACCCAAGGTAAGGGAGACTGGCAGCTGAAGGACTGTCCAGGTGACAGAGAAGGTGCACTCTCCTGGGGTGGAATAGGCATGTGGGGAATGAGGGTCTGTGGGCAGTGAGCGTGGGAGATTCCTGGGAGAGCTTTCTTCCTGGTAATTGTGTATGACTAAATTCCCTGTAACCTCAGCCTGAGTCTAGAATTCCTTGCCTTGGGGTGGAGCTCGGTCCTAGCTCGGGGGTGACCCACTGTTGAGTTGATGAATAGTGTGGTCTAAGGCTGGGAGGTTCGTGGAAGGCCTGCATTTGGTTGGTGTATTTCGCCACTGTTCAAGATAAGTATTTAATTATGTTCTTATCACATTTCCACATGACTGTGTTGTATATATACTATCATGTTTTCCGCTGTGTAAATGAATTGTTATTAAAAGCTCTGGAATGTTTAATTATAGTAGTAATTCATAAGTTTTACTCTGAGTCAAATGTGTTTAATTGTCTCAAATGCATGTGCTTACACTATCTGTACGAATTATGTAAAATTCCATGTACAGACTGGTTAGGAGAGGCTTGAAAGCCTCGGTAGTGAAAAGGTACACTACAAATTGGTACACTACAGACAATTTGGTAAAGAATTTACAGTTTGAATGTTATGGACAACAAGCAGAGAAAGGACAATGTATCATTTCTTCCCTATTTTCCTTATTCCCTTTCATTTTCCCTTGGCATGCTTGATTTTTTGGTCAGTGCAGAGCCATTGTTAGATTATTTTTAAAGCAAAATACTATTTTATGATTAACATATTGTAACTTGTGTATACTAATTTGAGCACTGATGGATATTTAGATGAGTTTCTTCAGTCAAAGCAACAATTTCTTTGGTAACAGAGGAAACAGAGGGAACAGAGGTAGAATGCCCAATGCATTTGGGAAAAGGGGTGGAAAAAAAAGTACGAGGTTCTCCATCCATTTAAATGCTAATTTTAAGAAGTTCAACAAGCTAGTCCAAACTGGATATACTTCCCTAGCCACCCTACATTCTAGCCACCTCAACCACATGTTATACCTCCTCTTTAGCCACACCCTAGTATAGCAAACATTATCGAACAACCCCATATGCAACCCCATTTTCCACCAACCAATGATGGTTGGGAGAATGTGCTTGCTAATCCTTCTATTAAAAGAAATTAAAGACATAGGGGTCCCACCTATTAGTTACTATATATTATTATTAATAATGTTTTCCCTTATCATAAATTAAGTTGTCCTATCTTAACTAAAGTTATTTAACTTTAGTAACAAAAAGTAGTTGAACCATTTGAACTGCTTTTGAAGAATAAAAGGAAGAGAGCAAGAACAAAGGAGGACATGATAAAATAGAGAGAGATACTTATGATAAGGTTTTATCTTGTCTCAAGTGAGAATCATTATCCATTCATTCATTTATGAGTTTCTTAAGAGCCAAGTCCTCTTGTTGATAGCAAGGTTACTCTAAAGGTGGCAAAATAAAGGATTGGTAAGCATAGACTTTTGACATGCTTCAAAAGGTCATTCATTTATCTTGATAGTCTATTTAGTTTGATTAGAATTTATGAGTTCATTTTCAGTGTTGATTAAGGATATTTTGCAAATTCAAGACTATGATGTGCTTGTAGCTTGAATTGATCCAGTTTATTTCAGTCTTGGTATTTTTCTTTTAGACACTAGTTGTATATGTATGATTCAAAATTAGATCCTAGAATTCTAAGTCTAATTCCGGTCCAAACCCTCACAGGGGTTTGTAAATAGAAACTTAGTTGTAACTCAGAAAATATGTCAATAAACTCATTTTCTGATTTCTTCTCAATTTGAGGTTTGTTGTGTATTGGTTTTCAGATGTGTGTTATCTTATATTTATTCAGATAATTCTTTTCAAATTTCGTTTACAAACACTCTTTCTATTCTTTTAAATTTTATTTTATAGCAAAGCTTATAAATTTGATAATAACATCAAGCCTAAGAACTTATTTCTTGATGATTGATTGATATTTTTGAAAAGGCTATAAAGGGTGATAATCCCACCTATCTCACCTAGCCTAGTGAGATTTGAAAATGCTTGAGTGAGGATATATCCATTCCTCGCCTCAACATTTATTTGGCGACCATACCATGGAGCATCTTTTACTCTCTAGTTTTTTTTTTTCCCTTTTTTTCTTTTTTCCATTTTGATTAATGACTTTGTCTACCCGACAACAACCTAATTTAAGGTTTTCTGATCAAAGAAGTATTGTATCATGTGTTTTTTATTTTATTCTTGAAACTACTTGGACCCACGAAGAACTTGAATGTTCTTGGGAAATTATAGCTCATGATACTGATATTCAAGATTAGAGAGAAGCCCTTCAAAGGCAAGCTCAAAATAGGCCTCCTCAGTAAATTGTAGTCTTATTTCCACTCAATCTTGTCTATCAAGACAGTTAAGAGGCCAACATCCTAAATTTGATCCTCTCTTTGAAATAGGAAGGAAAAATGAATTTTTAGAAAATCTTCAGCCAAGGATTAGAAGATATTTTTTAGATTCTTCATCTGAAGTAACAAGTATTTCAATATCTTTTCCTCCGAGGAAACATGCAATGACTTCTTCTAGTGGTTTTGGTGGTATAAATGGATCTTCTTCATCATCACCTTTAAATTTTTCTCTAATTGAAAGCATGTATAGTCACTACAATCTTGTCGTGTCAACTACAAATCCTTCTAAAGTCATAAAACAATACGTTTTATTTAAATTTACGAAGGATACAAATGCCACTCTGTGGTATCTGTCTTCTCCCTTAGGTTTAGCTCCAACCACTACACTTCTTCCAAAATTCAAAGACCATTTGCCTAATTTTTCTGGTAATGGAATTATTTCAGTTAATGAACATCTTATTGCTTTTTCAAATGCATGGCATAATATTGGGGCAAATGAAAATGATACTTGTATGAGACTGTTTGTCAATTCTTTGGAAGGAAAGACTATGATTGATTTCTTTGAATTACCGCCCAAGATATTTTCAACATGGGATGAATTATCGTATTGGTTCAGATCAACCTACTGATAACCTCAAATTCAAATAGATTTGCTTAGAGATTAAAACAATCTTGTCTATAATAAATGTGATACTATTAAATATTTCAATTTGTGTTTCACCAAACTATACAATCAGATTCCATAAATCATTAGACCTCATAATCAGGCTGCATTAATGCACTATTATAACACCTTTCCCGCTACCTATCGTCATAGGATAGAGGAGGAGAGTGCTAACACTCTGGGATCTGCATTACAGACTTGTTTATAATTTGAAGAATAATTGGCAAGAATAGGTCTTCCCATTGAAGACTTTGTCAAATAGAATTATATGTCAACTGTGTTGCAATTGGTTTAGGATATGAGCAATCAGATGATTGTTTAAAAATAAAAAGGGGTGACTTCCACCTCTGCTCCAGCTGAGACTTCTTCTCAAGCCACCTTTAGTAATAAAACTAATAAATTTCATCATAAGGCTATCCTTCCAAGAACTTGGTGCAATTTTTGTGAAAATAATCACGATGAAAATACTTGTGAGATCAAAAAGAGTACAAGAGACCATATCTTTGGCAAAAGAGATGATACAAATATTGTTTCCTAAGATTGGGATCAAGAAGAGGATCTCATGTTGGTTAATAGATGAAACAAATCTTATGCAAACAAGGAAAAGGGTGGTCCTCCCAAGAGTATTTTTTCTCCTAGCTCATCCTCTCGATAGGCTAACCCTCAGGTTGTAAGGGGTACCCAAAGACAAGAGGTTTCCAACTCTTCTTCTTCATCCAAGTACATATTTTGAAACAACTGGCTACAATAAAATAAGATGCATCTTTATTGGATATGGTCAACATCCCTAAACAACAAAGGCATTTAAAGGACTTTATGGAAGGTAAAACTTCCACCATAGCCATTTTAATTGGAGAATATAATGAATAAGGCATGTACATAAATAAAGTAGGTGTATATAATCCTAGAAGTTATGTCAAAATTACTCCTTTCTATATATCTATAAAGATTATGGATAAAATTGCTCATTGTTGTCTAATTGATGGCGGATTAGGTCCTAATGTTGTGTCTAATATATTCGTGGAAGAATTGGGTCTTTCATGTACAAATAAAAATTCAAAGAGCGTGTTGTCTTACAATAGTCAACAACAAGCCACCATAGGAGAAATCAACGATGTGACCTTAGTTTTGTGTGCTCACCTAGAAATAAAAACCACTTGTAATATTTAAGTGATTGACATGTCAGTCAACAACTATTCCATCATTTTGGGAAGAGACTGGAAATCATTGAGTGGTGGATATATTTCACTAGATGGGACACACATGTCCCTTCCCAAGAATGAAAATAATTTCATTGTTCTCTAGGAAGTACGAATCTCGCTTTACACAGAAAGTATTCCACAACCTCATGTAAATTATGTTGAGGAAGATATGGGTGTATACTCTTTTTTTGGAAGAATATAATAATTTTGTTTCACCCCTTGCAGATCCTGAAGATGGAATGGGGCATATGCATTTTGATGGTGCTTACTCAAATGAGGGTAATGGAGCATGCATAGTATTGTATTCTCCTGTGGGAAAGATTCATAATTTTTCTTACAAACTAGAATTTGCTTGTATTAACAATGTCACATAATTTGAAGCCTTGCTTCTTGGAATTGAAAATGATTTCAATATTGGTTGTTATCATATTATTATTTTTGGGGATTTAGAACTTGTTGTGAATATGGTTAGAAGAATTTATACCCCCCTCAAACAAGTTACTTAAAAGGTATACACATGCAATATGGTATTTAATCTCTAATCTTTTATCTTTTAACATCACTCATATTAGGAGGGATTTTAATTCTACTGTTGATAGGCTTGTTGTTTTTGCAGCTAGCCTTACAAGGAAATGACTTCCTCGGAGGCTTGATTGCACATTTAACCATTAGGACTGAGTGGGAATAATGGTTAATAACATGTGTTTCCTCCAATGAGGTCACAAGTTCAAATCCAGAGGGAGTTAGGGTATGTATACCTCCATAGACTTTACAGTCAAATCATTGAATGGAGGGGGTCCCTTGTTCCCACAAACAAGGGGGTGTCATACGCCAATTTGGTGTTTTTCTTGGTCGTGACCTTAAAATCAGATTATTATTATTATTATTATTATTATTATATCGTCCTCACTTTCCTGATAATGTAGAATCATGGCAAGTTTTTCTCGATGATGAAAGTATTTGTGCCTTTTTGTAGAATGAGCCATGGAAAGGAAAGGAAATTATAACTCTAGAAGATAATAAGTTTCCTAAGGGATTGACTCCTCTAGAGAGTTCATTCTCTTCCAGTGATGTTGAAAACAAAAAGTAAAATGAAGAGGAGGAGTCAAAAAGAAAAATTGGAAGTACAACTTCGGTGAACATTGAGACTCAAGGAAAGCCAAAGATTTTGAATATTGGAGCCCAAAGTTCATAGGAAGAAAAGCAAAAATTCATGGATCTATTTTGTGAATTTAAGGATGTCTTTGTTTGTTCATATGAGGATCTATGTGGTTTTAATCCTAACATTATTCAACATGCTATTCCTATCAAAGAAGAAGCAAAATCGGTAAGGCAAAGACAAAGGTCTATTAATCTTGCCTTAGAAACTACTATTAGAAAGGAAGTTGAAAAGCTTATCTATCCTAACATTATCTTTCCTACAAAGTATTATGAGTGGGTATCTAACCTTGTCTTAGTGTGGAAGAATAATGGTGATATAAGACTATGCGTTGATTTTTGTGCATCAAATAGGGCAAGTGTGAAAGACCATTTTCCTCTTCCTAACATGGAACTAATTTTACAACAAGTTTCAAGATCACAAATGATGACCCTTCTTGATGGATTTTTAGGTTATAATCAGATTCGAGTCAAGAGGGATAACAAGTACAAAACCACATTCACCACTCGTTGGGTCACCTTAATTTTCTTATGAAAGAATGCCTTTCGGTCTAACTAATGCAGGTGCTACCTTTCAAAGAGTTATGCAAATAGACTTTGATGATCTTATCAGTAAAATTATCCAAATCTATCTTGATGATTTAACTATCTATTCTAGAAACCAACAATATCACTTTGATCATCTAAGAAAAGTTTTACTTCGTTGCAGAAAATTCGGAATGTCCTTGAATCCTACGAAATATTTTTTGGGTGTTATTGAAGGTAAGCTTGTCGATCATATTATTTCTGATTCAGGAATCAATATTAACCTAGAGATTTAGGAATCAATATTAACCTAGAGAGGGTTATTGCAATACAAAATCTTCAAGCCCCTTCTTCTAAAACATAAATTCAATCTTTTATGGGTAAAATCAATTTTGTTAGAAGATTCATTCATGATTTTTCTAGAATGGTAAATCCTATTCATAATATGATACAACAAGATCGATGATTTTCATGGAATGATGACACTGAAAATCTTTCACAGAAATCAAGAAAGCAACTAGTTTTTCCCCTGTTTTGGAAAAACCAAATTTTGATATTCTTCTTCAGAAAGATGATCAAAGTAATGAGAAACCAATAGATTACATGAGACAAAGCTTCTTAGATGATGAATTTAATTATACTTTGATTGAAAAACATACTTATACTCTTGTAAAAGTTATTGAAAAGTTTCACCATTTTATCTTCGACAAGTGCACTCAGGTAAAAGTCCCTATGTCTATTTTATCTTCAACTATTCTTTGCAATTAATGAAGTTAATTGTCAATTTTTGGACGACACTTCAAATGCTTTCTAATTATGGATTGGTGGAATTTGATAGGAATTTGGGATTATCAATTGGAACCATAGGCCTCTTTTTATCCAAAGGGGGTACATTTATAATGGCTTTGCATCAATAACAACATTCATCAAGGAATAAAACACATCGTTCTTTATCTCTAAGGTTTTTTAGTAGGTATCATTCATAGGTGTTTTCTATACTCTACATATATGGAATGACATTGCAAGGCTCATCATTGTTAAGTATAATTCAAAATTCAATTCAAGTTGCATGCATTTGGTTTTAGGAATCCAAAGAATGTGCTTTTTTATTTTGAAATTGAAATCTCTAACCTTATTGGTTGGTTCCTTGGGTAGGATAGTGAGTTGTTGTAACTAGCAACCCATACCCTTGTCATCATCAAATTTATACGTGAAGATCTTACTGAATTCATCCCATCCATGGACAGACTCTATGGGTAGGTTGTAGATACATTCCAAGGCTTTGTTCTTAACAAGAGAAAGGGAACAACTAACACACCACATCCTCGTGTTGGAAATTTAGTGGCCTAATGGCTTGGATGCAAGACTTAACACCTTCCTCAATTATAAGCATAAGTGTAGAATACAATTTAGATACTTATTCACTCTTTTCAGGATTTACCAGAAAAAATCATAAACTAATTACATTCAAATCCACTTTTGGGAGTGCCATGACCCCACAAGACGCCTATTCAAATCTTGTGATCATTCACTTCCTGAGGGTATGTGACACGACAATGGTTCTTAATTGGATGCTTGGTAACACCAATAATACTTTGTCCGGACTACACCTCTTCACTTAGAGCATACCCATACTCTATTCTAGGCTATGAGGGAGTCACACTCTAACTCTGTCCAACTCACTTGTATACTTAGACAATCTTGTTAACAACTTTAACATTTAGACATTTAAGCATGCATCCAAGAACATGATAAACCAAGATAACAATTGTGAAACAAATAAGAGACAAACACATAAATAGTGCGGGCGACACAAAACGTGCCTAACACCCGACTAAGTCTTGTTATTGCGACTCAGTTTAAAACTTGAAAAGGTCACCCAACTTACCTAATCTCACCAAGAAACTCATACACAGATTCATCACACTGATACTCTCTGTCGTAACCATCTTCGCAACCTCCTATGGTGCATCCCAAATGTGCGCCCAACTGCAAACTTATTGTCCCTTCTCTGTTGCAGACTTCACCAAGTTAACATAGATTTTGGTTCTACCTCACACATGCCTCACTTAGTCTTGTGTTTCAGACTTCCACCAAAATCTCCTAGTGCATCCCACCCTTGTCTACTTGTCTACCATCTTTGCAACTCTGCCTTAGTTTTTCCTTGCCTCGGGATTTTTCCTCAGACTTGTTCTCTCCAAATATCTTCTTGTTGCAAAAATATACCTTCCTTGGTTGTGGGCCCTTGTTCTCTTATAGGGACTCCAAGGGTCACCAACGTGAATCATTGCATCTGTTTGGGTGTGTCGTGCCCCATCACAAACCATCACACTCAAACAATTCATTGCACCCCTTCATGAACTTGGTGCACACAAAGGAGCCCGTGTGCCCATCAACTATCGTTTCTCTTGGACCGACGTGCCCCTTTCCTTGTTTGTTTCCTTGTGTCGATCAATGAGACTATGTGTGTATGTTGATGGTTCATCCAACCTCCTCAATGCGCCCATGATTTCAAGGGTAGGCGAGTATACTCCTCGGGCATGCGCCCAAGTCACCCCGTCCTTTCCCAAATGAAACCCAAGTCTCCATCAATTGTCTAAGGCAAGTAACTTGTGTGTCCCCTTGGTGTCACATGTCACCCTTGTGCGTCCAAGGTGCTCCTGCCCACAACCACATGTCTTCGTTCGTCCAACTAATCGCATGCACCTTGTGTTGTCTTGCCCGAATTGTCCCCAAGTCTACTTAAGGAGTGCATGTGCTCAGTGGGTGTCACAAGAGACCTTACATCCTCCCCCACATCAAATTGTTTCCATCCTTGGAAACATCCATTGATCTCCATGGTGCCTCTGCCCCATCTCTGAATCTTGTCACCACTCAACAAATGTTGTTCTCCTTTGGAAGTTCTTCAAAATGTTCCCAAGTGTTGGATGCTCGTGACCCATGATGTCTATGATACTTCAAATTTGTATTCTATGTGTCATGTACATTATATCCTCTCAAGTTTCGAACTAGTTGGGTGATCAATCCAACTTTCTCATTTGTTTTCAGAGAATGCACATCTCCACATCCAACAAACCTTTTTTTGTCTGCCTCATCCTCATTTTGTCCAATTCTTCTTGGTATTGTTGAGTCGCCCACTGTAGCCTCAACATGTTCTCCTCACTTGGAAAAAATTCTTGTATCTGGACAAGGTCCTACCCCTTATCCTAGTCTAGCAAGTCTCCTCCACAACCTATACATCATTTCACAACTTCCATTCTTGAGTTTTTCCATGACACCTTCACTATGCATCACCATTCGTGTTTCTTTCTGCTGACATCACATCTTTGTCTTCTACTTTTAGTAGGAAGAATGTACCTAATAACCTTCACCAAGGCTATTGGGGTACATCATGTCCAACTTGTTCTCCATGCACAAGTATTGCAATGCCAACCAAACTTCCTTTGGTGTGCATCCAAACTCTTCAATTTGTTCTGTAGTTAGTTGGAGGTCATATATCTTCATGGCCTTGCTACAAAAGTTCACGATTGTTGTGGGGCGTCGGTATTCATCTCCTACCTATTCCACTTTTGTCTCCAAATAAGGTTGAGTAAGTGCCTCCACACACTGTCTTGGTTCAACTATGAGGTTTTTGAAGTAGGTAAGTCTATTGCCCAACCCTCCACAGTGTTCATGACCTTCAACTCATAACAATTCACTTGCTGATTCTCTCACTGCTCCATGGAAAGTGAAGAGTCCAACTTCCTCCTACACTTACATTCATGGTTCTGTGGGTTCCTCTATCGACTAACCTTCCCCATAATTGTCTTCACTGAAGTCTTCGTTGTTGTCAACTATTTCTCTTCTTGCCCCAGACTACTCAAAGATGTTGCGATACATATGAATTCTTGTTGATGTGTCACAAAGTAAGGCTTGCCCATGCTTCCACTGACTCCTACTACCAACTTGATCACAAAAATCCTAAGTGTCCTCTTGAGCTTTCTCTTCGTCGTCCAGGGTGCGATTGGTGTTCTAGTCTTGTCCAAGAGTACTAAGCGAATACAAATTTATTTTCTTCCACTTTTGACATCTCTGGGTGCATGTCATCAAATTTTATTTTCCTCATATTATCTTTGAGTTTGCAATAAGAGTCTTTACTGTATAAGCAAAGGTCTAGGAGGAATTACAATTAACATAAATGGAAGGTCATTTTCCTCTATCTTGTTGAGGTTCAATGGATAATGCTTTATAATTTCTAGGCAGATGGACAGAGTTTGCATGGGAGGCTGCAGAAGAGGAATAACAAGTGCTCGAGGTGACTAAAAAGTAGTGTGGCCAACGAGGTTCAAATACTCGGTTTGAACTAGTTGATCGAATTCCTTCGAATTGGCATCAAAATGGATGGAGAACCTCATTATTTTGTTTCTGCCTCTTTGCCCCAATTCATTATGCATTTTACCTATGTTTCCTCTGTTTCCCCTGTTACCAAAACGATTGCTGCAATGGCTGAAGAAACTCATCTAAATTGCATCAATGACCCAATTAGTATATATATACAAGTTACAATATATTAAACATTAGATACTATTTTTCCTTCAAATAACTTAACAATGGATTTGAATTGACCAAACAATCAAGCATGTCAAGGGAATATGAAAGGGAACAAGGAAAATAGGGAGGAACATCATAAGGTGTCTTTTCTCTGCTTGTTGTTCTATCATTCAAACTGTGTATACTTTACCAAATTCCTCAATATAATTAGCCACTAATCTCTTTGAACATGGGAAATGAATGAGAATGGAATTACAAATGATAGAGTAATGAAAAGGGATTTGTAATTTATGAAAAATGTTATAGATGAGTCATGACAGGAATGCATGATAAAATACACGTTCATAACTATTTCAATCAATTATGTGCAAATAACTTATATCATTTTCATTTGAATAAAGTTCATATCAACATACTTTATAAACCATTTTTCAACATTCAAATATGCTTGAATGTTTCATGTATCCACCCAATATCTTCAAGACATATATCTATATCAAAAGAATAAGCTACTCATACATCATCTTGCTGACTTATGCAAAAATGTTCTCTTAATAGGTTTGTTATCGCACAAGTTGTAGGTTGGGAAAATTCTGACCCAAACCACAAGGTTGAAACAACTAAGAGATCACCTACCCACTGTCACCTTAGATAGGTGTTCCCATCACTTTAGAGGTGAAGTGGTCACCTCAAGGGGGGAATCCCGGGTGACCCTAGAGGGAAATGAGATGAAAAGTGAGATGTATGAATGGATTCCTCTATAGGTCGATTTACTAAGTGAGGAATGAATTGAATAAATGTCTTGGTGGTAGCCAAAGTTTTTCAAGAGGTGAGAGAACCTTTGTAGAGTGATGTACCTGCCCGAGACACAAGAACAAGCCAAGTATATGTGTATAATGTTAGGTGGACAAGCAATTTAAGCTTGTTGTCCCTAATTGAAAAAGTAAACAATGATGTATATCAGTAATAAAATGACAATGATAACTGCAAAATAAAGTTTCTCAAAGTTTAGTAAAAAGTACAAGAGACAAGCTAGCAAATGACTAGTTTAGCTCAATAAGATAGCATACAAATTTAGCAACAATGCAAGGTTGTTGTAAAAAAGTTTTGCAGAAGTAATTATCAGCTTTATGGCTATAACAAACAATTTATTACAACAGACAAAACAACCACCAAAAATCACAAGTAGTCCACCCAAAAAGTGCGCTAGGGTTAGGAGAATATAGGGGCAAACTTCTAGCAATTTTTTACGGTTGAATTAGGAGTTATTAAGAAAGTTGTATTAAGGTTTCTGCAGCCCTAATGGATGTAGATAAAAATTTATAACAACATCAAGAAGTACTTATCCAAAGGTGGCGCCCTAGTGGCTCAACCAAACATATAAATCATAGAAATGAATCCAACTTAGACAATCTGAAAATCCTAAGTTTTTATGTGAACCAATGCAAGATTTTATTTCTCCAATGAATTTTGATCAAGTTCCTTTTAGATATTGGGTGATGGAGTCAAATGAATGAAGAGATAACAAGAGCTACCTCCTTGGGGGTGTAAACCCTTTTACTCCCTAAGGAAAGCAATGTCAACTAGGAAGTACTAGGAGGGTGTAAACACTTTTACGTCTCCTAGTAAAATCTTGTGCAACAAATAATTTCTAGAGAAAAATGATAGAAAATGGTGGGGTTGTAAATGCTTAAACTCCCCAAGAACTATATCAAATCAAACTTGTAACCAAGCAATGATGCATCAACAAGATAAAATCCTTACCTAGTCCAAGAAATGACAAGATAAACCTCTTCTTACCAAGATAAATCCACCATAAATGCAAGAGAAAATCTCCAAGAGAGGTAGCGCTCTACTTCTTCCACCAACAAAAATCACAAGAGATAGATATTTCCCAAAGAGGGCGAAAATTTCAGCCAAATACTTCTCACAATGGGAGAGTTATATATCAAAATGAAATAGAGATGCCATTTGTTTATACAGAATGTTCTCAAGTATGTTTGTCCACAAAAATTAGGGTAAAACATAAGATAAAGGGTCAACAGCCCTTATCTTACCCTTTACAAAGACAATATTATTTAATTCAACTAAAATTTGAAATTGCACAAGGAAAACCCTAAAAACATGACATCAACCTCCTTTGAGGCCATGTTTTGGCACTTTGGCTAAGTCGTTGAGCTTGGAGAAGGGTGTGCTAGGATTCAAAAAACCATGTGTCCTCAACCCTTTCCTTTTCGTCTTGTTTCAAGACTTCCTTCCTCCAAATTTTGCCATGTGTCCTCATCACCACCGCAAGCTCCCTCAAGCATGACGTTAATCCCCTTAAGGTGACATTTTAGGCGTCCAAAGCAAATCGTTTGACTTGTGAGGGCATGGTGAGGTCATCCAAGGTGTCTTCTAGCCCTCCAACAACATGTGATCTCCATCTGGTATGCAGGCCCTTGGCATCCAACCTGTGGAATTCAAGCCCCATGGAAGCCCAAGCTAGGCTTGTTCCTCCAAAATTGTCCACCAAGCAAGGTCCTGCAAAACAAATGGGCACACCCTCCAAGGATCTCAAGTCATAAATATCGGAAAGTGAAAACCACATCTAATAAACAAGGCACCTAAACATGTGCATCAAAACTACCTCATCAAATTAAACAAGTGCTCAAAGACCCTATAAAATTGACCAAGTTTAGGTATGGGAGGGGTGTCATAAGAGCCCTATTGGATATACCAAAACCCTCAAGTAGGGGGTGCTTCCAAGGATGCCCCTTCAAGGTCATGTAGTGGATGATGAGGTGGATAGGGGGGTTTAGATTTCATAGGTCAATGGGTTTCATGATACACGAGCTCATATTATCTCATATATGGGTGCCTTTATAGAGGGTGTGTTGCACCTTCGTTTTCAATGCAACCTTTTTCCAAGCCCATTGATTGACATTTATTAATTAATTTATGATCCAAACACGTGTGCACTCCCAATAGATAATACAAATCTTGGTGGGGCAGTAACACAATGTCACCTAAAAGAAGAGGTCCACAAAGTGCCATAGGGGTAACCATCAAAGCGTTATAACACACTTGTGTTAGTCTTTCTTTCAAGCGAGATATTTATTATGTGTTTGATCCTTTGCAGGTCTTCAATTCTTTTAAGATAATAAGTTCATCATTCTCAAGACTTGTCTGGGAGAGCATCTAGAAGGTTTATGTTTTAGGATTTTATATTTTTCCAACCATGATCCCTCTAGGCCTTTAGCCCTTCTTGGGTCACTAAAACCATAAAGCCTAGAAGAGGGTAATGTGATTGGAATGTAATGAGCGGAAAGTGATAAGTATGGTTGTGAATGGTATGATGACCCCTCAAGGGACCCCTAGATGCACCCCTTCCCAAAAAGCTGTCCACTTACTAGGAAATCGATGACACTCACCAAGGTGAAACAGGGTCAAAATCATAATGTTCAAGCAGGCGTTCTATACTCAAAAGCAACTTTAATACAACATGCTTAAATGCCTCAAATATTAGGGTGATTACCTGGCACAATACTTGACTTGTATTGCATGGATAAAGACACAAATGCTTTCTAGAAGCTAGCTGGTGTGGTGGATGCCCTGACGATGGATCCAAAGTGTGGTGGTGAAGTGGGTTTACATATGTGCAAGTGGACATTGCTAGTCATATGGTCTCTCAACACTCCATGTCTACAACCTGAGGGACTCGAGACATCACCTCCTCAGTTATCCATAAAAGTTGGGGATAACAAGGTTCACTTTAAAAGTTTAAAATATAATCAAATATATCAACAAGGGGGAGTTATTTCATGAATTTTTTAATGAAATGTGTTTTGGGATATTTGGGAATAATTTCTGGAAAGTGGTATAAGATGAGGAGGTAATGCCCTGTTTACATAAATACAAACAAACTTCAAATCCATATATCATACCTTTCATTTATTTCCCAAAACACACATTATAATTTCATTCAACAGTCTAACTTGAATCATCAATCTTAACATGTTTAATCAACATCAACTATCAAAGCTTATGAATGTTTTAGATTCGCCAAAAAAGTCAAATGACCAGAGTATATATTTAAGTAAGTAAGTTCAAGAGAAATGCATCTTAAGCTATCTCAATTATACTAGCCATAATTTAAAAGGGATGTCGTGGCCAATCAAAGGAACACAACCCATAAAATATACAATAATGCATCCAAAAATGGGCATAGTGTTGTAGCATATCATGACCATCTGAATATTTTAAAATACTGTCAATAGAGGATGCGTGTAGCCACATCATTTATTTCAAACTAAACATAGTCAGGGTTGAAAACCAATACAACCAGACAACCATCCAAAGAATAGAGATTATCAATCAAAGCTCGAAATTTAAACCCCATGCTTGGTTAAAAAAAAAACTCATGTCGACTCTTAAACTCAATCCAAAAACCAATTATCTTTCATTTGATTATGAGTTCGAAACATGACTTACACTCAACACAAATAAGAAATTTTGATGTTGGTTGTGAAGCTTATGCATAACAATAAGTTTATTCACTTCAAAATAAACTAAAACTCTTTATATATCCATACAGAATTTTAAACCCAGAATTCAACTCGGACCCAACAAGCAATACGAGTTGACACAAACCATTTCTAGTTGCAAATATAGGATGCACAATTCATTCAAGAACTAACTATCCCCAACATGGGCACAAATTCAAACCCAAATAACCAAAGTCAATGATAACATTTGTTGGTCGTATAAAGCAAATGACCTGTGCATATTTATTTGATCCATTCAAACATCTATTAAGGTTTTAGGTTCAAAACCTAGTTCTGACTCAGCAAAGACAAAGCTCTATAATGTTGATCACAAACTTTTACACAACTGCAAACTTGTCCAAAAATAAACCAAGGTCGGGTGGTCATTTATATACTGATAGATATTTTTAACCCAGTACTCCAAATGACATAAGACCCACATCCAATATGACCAGGGTGGCTTGAAACCATAATTCACTTCAACAAAATGAAGGCTTTTCAAAGGATAGCATATCAAATAGCACTGAAATTATCCAAGGATTCAAACTCAGAACTCAATACATTTATGTCAAATGGGTTTAGCTTCAAAAACCAAAAATGGAAACTGAAATAATGCATGAAGCGGGGAAGACACTCAACACAAAGTAATTGTCTCATTTTCTTTTAAAACAAAAACCCTTGAACAATTATTTCATTAAGAGCGAAAAACATGGAGAGAGAGAAACACACTCAATACCAATCAGGAACACAGAGCCATTACTAAATTATTTCTTTGCAAAATGCATGCATAAGATGCTTAACAAAATGACATGTACATACATGGCCTTACTACCTTTTTTATAATATTGCTATGGAAAAAATGATTGTTGCAACTTCCATGAGCAAGGTTTCAAAGCTAGCTCGAGCTCTTCTTTATCTACAATCCCAACATAACTAAAATGCCCCAAAACCAAAGAAAAGGAAGTGGTAAATTGTGAGGGTATCAAATTAATTGCCCACATACATGTGAATTGAATGCATGGCCAACCCATCACATCAGCCTCCTAACCATAACTCGTATGTGCATGCCAACTCAACATTTCAACAATTCACATGAGCTTTTAACACATTCACCATATATATCACACCATATAAACCAATCATGGGGTTGATACCATATGCTATGTTAGCTCATAACCATGCGCTCAAATGCCCTTTAACCATTTCCATCAACCTTGTCACTTCACAATAATAACTAATCAAGTCAGCAATCATGTGAATAGGCTAGGGTTATTTTGTTTGCACATTCAATCATATGCAATATATACTATATATTACATTCTATTTAATAACCATTCAAAATATATGCACCACATTGTATATCAAAACCATAGTTTCAAACATTTGCCCATAACTTTAATACTTATCATTACCTTTTGCTTCTCACCATTATTGTGACAAGAGTTTTGAGAATCATATAATCATAAATTTTGTGCATAACTTGACCATATAACAAGATTTTGTATATGAATCAAAACTTCCCACATGTATATGGTTTGCAACCATGCTTTTACTTGTCACACTTTGAACCCATTGCATATATGTCAAATTTGTATAGGTAATGTAAATTGTAAAGTTTATATGTTTTGAACTCATGAGTATCGTGTAATCTTAGGAGTAGGGAAGATCATACATTTTACAAGTACCATGTCACAAAAAGCTGAAGAGTGAAGAGAACAATTATCACTATCATGTACCAAATTGAAGTGAAACAACCCATATCATCATCTAATCATGCCAAGAATCACACACATCATGACTTTCAAAGCTTCATCATAATACCACTGATATGAAAATATGTAAGTGTTCCGAGGAAGATGCTTGAAAATAATCATTTATGTGTTTTTTCCTTCTAGCGGACCCCACATATTAATATTATATCATAAATATATAGATATGCCTTACACTCATCATTTGTAGGGTTTTAATAATAGGTGAAGATGTTTTGAGTCAACATATACCTCATGGTAACATTGACTTACCATCTCCCATACATTGAGTTGACTGTATGTGATGGGCTTGGATGATCTGAAGTAGAAGAGGAAATATGGGGGGGGGATGCTGGGTTTCTATATGTGGAAATGTTGGTAATCATCATGGTCAAGATCATCGTCTTCATTGCGGGCCATGAGACATGATCTCCTCCAATTACCCCTAGGCATGGGGGGAGGGGTAACAATACCCATGTTCCTGAAGAGTGGAAACACTTGAATATGATAGATAGGATGGCCACCAAGATGAAAAAAGGAAAAAAACATAACTTCCAAGCATCATGATTCATTATTCGACTTCAACCCATGATCCTCACCTAAATTCCAAATGCATTAGATGCCCATGATTTGCAATACTACCTTCTGTCACCATTTTCGATCACGGCCCTTCAACTCCTCGTGTGCGCTCCCCTGGGCGCTAGGCCCTGGACATTTAATCTAGTCGATGGCAAAGCAATGGATCCAATATGGAATTCGCTTGGCAATAACTCTCTCCTTTGTCTCATCGTGTTTCTTATTTGTCATCTGTTACTATTTAGTGCTTGCAGCCTTAGTTTGAATCTCTCGATGTGGCGAAGGAGCCAACCTCTTTGCAACTACAACAATTATGAAATGGAGATAGTGAAGGGAAATATGAAGTTGCAACAACATGAATTGGTGGCTCTTTGTGCATCCCATGCCCAATTGGAACATAAGTTACAAGACAAGGAAGATAGGAGAGACAAAGAAATGACAATAGTCATTTGAAAGGTAAACAAGCATTATGATTAGATCCGGTCCCTTAGTAAGACCATCCAACACAATCATACAAACATCCCAGAGCAGCTTGACCCAATTCCCTTTGAAGGATAAAAAGTTTCCTGTGAAGTTTTGAAGCTCCTGCTTCACCAACCAGAGAAAGTCAACCAAGAGGATTGTCAAGCAACGATTGACACTGATTTGAAACTCAATTAGTCTAGGTTTTTTATGCAATGTAAAATTGTTTTTTTTATGTTCTCTTATGTTAAACTCTACACATGGAAGGATAGTAGTAGTTTCTTTGTAAAAAATACAGAAGATATGTCCCAATTGAGGATAAGTAAACCCTCTCATATGTTGGAGGTTCAAATGAATTTTGAATTTTTGTACAATCTGATTGTTTTTACCTTTCTACAACTCCTTTTATAATAAAAATTAATAGTTCATGTTTAAAAAAAAGTGAAAAAGGTTAAAGCTTTTAAAAATGATTTTAAAAGTGAAAAAGGTTTAAGTAGTTTTTTAAACTTACAATTGAGATTTTTTTCTCCATATCATGCTTTAACTTCTTTGGTAGCATATTAGATTAAGAAAGCATATGTGCCTCTCACCACTCTTGAATATCAATGTTTTTAGTACTAATTTTGGGATATTTGATCGAATATCTCATTTTTTTAATCATCGGTCACACCTACCCTCTTGTATGGGTGTGAGGTTCGAGAACCATATACCTTCAGGGAGTAGATCAATACAAAATAGAGAGAGTGCTTGTCACCATGTTATCTAAATATCTTCTTGCCAATATGTTAGTGCTTCATGATATTATTCTTGCAAAAATCGGCACAACTCTACTCAATGCTTCTGTGATCTTTCCTATGGTGATAATGATACACATGCTTTGATGAATGGGCAATTAATAGACTAGTCATCTTAGATATCCATATCTTGTTCTCAAATTATGTATGGAGTAGGTACAACAGGTGATCAATTCATGCTAGCATATGACAACCTCTTCACTGCTTCACCTCATTGACCTTAATATTGATAGACCAACCTTGCATAGTTTTTTAGTGAATGCTTCTCATCTCTCCAAGGGAAAGATAAATAAGGTTATTTGTATCGATAACTATAGAGCTTACCTTTGGTCCACATGGTTTGAGCCTAGAGAATTGCTTTCTCCCAAACTTTAGCACTACTCATATCTTGTATGTCTAGTGCAATGATGGGTCCATTCAACCCCTAGGGTAGACCAAACTCCAATTGCCTTGTAGCCCGAGGGTTCCTCTTACCTAGCTTAGAGTTTGCTCCCAACAAATTTGCATTGAGACAAATCATATATTCCTTGGGGACATCCTGTTTTCTAGATTTGCTCCTTAGAGACTTAGACTAAGGACCACTTTGTATTTCAATACCCTTCATATAGAGGACAATTATTTTGTCTCTTCATATATGTGGGCCTAATGGTTAAGAACATGTGTTTTCTCTTAAGAGGTCACAGGTTCAAATCCAGAGGGGGGTAGGGTATGTATACCTTCGTAGACTTTACCAATCAAATCGCTGGGCGGAGGGGGGTCCCTTGTCCCACAAACAAGGGGGTCTCAAACACCAATTTGGTGTGCTGGCTTGGTCGTGACCTTAAAAATAGATTATTATTATTATTATATTCACTTGATTCTCTCCCAAACACTCAATACAACAACATAATTTAAAAATTAGAAATTATCTCTATATGTAAACACTTATTAGTCCTTGCCAAGGGATTATAACAATGAGTTTGCTATTGATTTGACATTATGTTTTTCTCATTTCTCATTGGTTGATATATTACAAGTTTTATTGTTGCCTTCACGTATTTCAATATTTCCAATTAATTACATAATCAATAAACTTGGTTATAAGTACCTAGTACCTTTTATATAAAAATTAAAAAAAAATGTAAAAATGCCATGTGTTCTTTCATTATTACTATCCATTTATTTCATTATTATTGCATTTCAATAAACTTGGTTATAAGTACCTAGTACCTTTTATATAAAAAATTAAGAAAACAAGTAAAAAGCCATGTGTTTTCTCATTATTACTATCCATTTATTTCATTATTATTGCATTTATGCTTTTCTCTTATCATTAATACAAAGTGTACTCCTACTAGATTAATACAAAATGATATACATATAATTATGTATGATGACATATGTGTAATTTATTTTTAATAGTAATTTTGAATTTCTTTTAAAATGAAAATAAATTAGTAAAAATATAGTTAAAAATGAAAAACAAAAAGATATAACAACTTATATGTATATTTCCCTTTTAATAATGATTTTGAATTTTTCTTTAATAAAGACAAATAATAATTATAGCAAATTGACAATGGTTTTATAGTAAATTGAAAATTGTTGGGACACTCTAACTAGTTCAATAATCCCATTTAGATACACTCTATTTCCAAATTTACTTGGCAGGGACTAAGCTGCCATGCAACTCTTGTTTACTTATATCATTCAATTCTCAATTTCACACATACATTTTTTAGATTTTTTTTCAACATTTACAAAAAAAAAAATAACAATTTAAAATTTCCCACATAACAAATTTTTCTATTTATACATTTATACATACTTCAAGGGTAGTAGATATTACATAATAACTTAAGGCAGTTATCATAAAGTTATTGCAATTGTTATATCATTATAAATTTTATGGTGTTGAGTTATAATATAAAATGGGTGGAACAACTAAATTTAAACTTTATAAAAAAGTGTGAATATGGTATTAATTGTTTGTTCTCTAACTAAATATTTTTAAACATTCTACTTTTAAAGTTGTTAAGAACATATTTTTGGATTAATTTTTATTGAAATTTTATCAAAATTTGTTAGAACTTAAATAATGCTGAATTCATTTATGTACTTAAAAAAATGCAATTTAAATAATAGAAGTTGGAAATTTCACCAAGATTTATTTAATCAAATTTAAATGAAAAAATTAAAAAATCAAATGTTTAAACAAAGCCATTTCTTTATAACTGAACTAAACTTTCAATTTAAAACTATTGCACACCGTAATTTGATATAGAGTTTGAAAGGTAATGGCAGTGGATGTAAAAGCAGAAAAAGGTAGTGGATTTAAAAGCAGGAAAAAAGCGGGCGTCACAAAAATCTTTAAAATAATTTAAATCTGAGTTGACTTAGTGACCGTTGGAAATTGAGCGTACATAAAGTATAAAGTATTCCCAGAAGAAAACAAGCACAGCAGTAGTTCCATCCCAGCCTCTTTTGTATTCGGCACTGGCGTGATTTGTTTGTTGTTGTTTGTTCGTTCTGCGGCATGGTCATGCTGGTTGGTTTTTCTTTATGGGTTTTTATGGATGTGTTGTTTATTTTGGTTTTTCTTTTCTTTTTCAATTTTTTTTTTTTTTTAAGAGTGTGAGAGAATTGCTCGACTAGTCGATTTTATTTTGTTGCCGAATGCACAGAAGATAAATAGGTAAATAAATGAAACCCATTATATTTATCTCTTTAAGCTGGTGGTGGAGCAACTGTTTTAATCTGTATTAATCTTTCCGAAAAGCTGTTAAATCAAGGACGAGAAGAAGAGCGGCGCGGTGTTAAATCAAGGACGAGAAGAAGAGCGGCTGAAGAAGTGCCCTGAAGAAGTGGGTTTTCACTTAAATCAAGGACGAGAAGAAGAGGGCCGAAGAGTACGCGCAATCTCTATTTTCGAAGCGGTGTTTGGTTTGTGGGTTTGCACTTAAATTAAGGACGAGAAGAAGAGACGCTCAAGAGTACGTTCAATGATTCCTTATTTGGTATTTCGTCTAGAATTGAAGTGGGGCAATCTTTTCTAATTTAGGGACGGACGGCCGAGGTTGCAGGGACGGCTGGGGTTGCAGGTACACAGTTTTCCATAAAACCAGGGTGATGTCGTTAATCTAAGCGGTATTTGTCTCCCTATCCATCTTTGACAGACTGTTTTTAAATCTCTATCCATCTTTCTGTTTCGTTGGTTTGCAGTCAATTATTTCTTATGGAGTTGTTGTACGTTTTTACACGATTCTTCATTCATTGTAGTACCTGATGTGGAATCATCAAATTATTTTTTGAATAATTAAATTGCTGGTACATGCAATATTTTATAATTTAGGGTTTTTCGTGTGTTATGGTTTAATGCAGTGGTTCTTGCGCTTATCGTTTCATCTTCTGCCCAATAGCAACATGCAAATTATTTTTTGAATAATTAAATCGCTGGTACGGGCAATCTTTTATAATTTAGGGTTTTCTTACGTGTGTAGTGGTTTAAGCTTATTGTTAATCTTCTACCCACCAGAAACATGCTGTGTTTTTAATCGAGGCTATGTTTTTTCGTGAACTGACGGAAAACGTGCAGGTTCTCAATCATAAAATGACGAAAATGACGGAAAACGTGCAGGTATGCAGACAATCTTTCACCCTGTTTGTAATGTTCAATCATAAAATTAATTTTTGGCTATCTACAGTTTTACCGTTTTCACTGAATTAGCGGCAACCAAAATTTCAAAACCAGAAGATCTTAGTAGTAGAAAAACACAAATAGCTGGAAAACAAAACTGGTAAAATTCCTCATCTATTATTCTCTTATTAATGTATATTTTAGATTTCATTTATTCTTATCTTCAACCTTTTTATATTTTTATTCTTAACGTGTATGGATGATCCGTGCGTACTTGGTAACATGGGGAGATTAGGTTAAAATTTTATTATTAAATTATAAAATTTTATATTATTTTTAATTTAGGTTTATATTATTTTTAATTTAATTTTATTATTAAATTATAAAATTTTATATTATTTTTAATTTAGGTTTATATTATTTTTAATTTAAAATTAAATTAGAGTATGATATAAGTTAAAATTTTATTTTTATTATTATAAAATTTTATATTATTTTTTATTTGATCCATTTTATATTATTTTTAATTTAGAATTAAATTAAAATATGATAAATGTAAATGTATTTTAATTTTTAATTTTTAAAAATAAATTTAAGTAAATTTTATGTAAAAAAATTATAATCTTTTTAATTTTATATTTTTAAAATTAAATGATTTTTATAAGATACTCATTTTTATATCTTTAAAATTAAATGATTCTTATAAGATATTCATCTTTTTATTTAAATGATTCTTATTAGATACTCATTTTTATATCTTTAAAATTAAATAATTTTGATAAGATATTCATCTTTTTATTATTTTTATTATTGATATTAAACTTTATAGTATGCCTATTCTAATTTCATATTATTTTTTAATTTTAATTTTAATTAATTCTTAATTTATTAATTTTTTTTTCCTAGAGTATGATAATTTAAATGTATTTTAATTTTTAATTTAAAGTATAATTAATTTAAATGTAGTTTAATTTCTAATTTATTAAAATAAATTTAAAGTTAATATGATTTACTTTGATAATTATATTAAATTTAATATATTTTATTTTGAAAATTATATTAAATTTAAAATTAAATAAATTTATATAAAAAAATTTCATTTTCACATTTTTAAAACTGCAGATTCTTATAAGATACTTATATTATAATTTTTTAATATTAAACTTTATAATATAGAACAACATTATTAATATATTAAAATTCCACATATATTTTTAATTTAAATTTATTTTTAACCTATTATAATTTCAATTTTGCTTAGTTTTATTTTAAAATAATTTTATGTTTTCTATTTTACATTTATCACATTTGGATATATTAAAATTTTATATACATTTTTAATTTAAATTTATTTTTAACATATTAAATTTCAATTTTGCCTAATTTATATCCATAAATTTTTAAAATATACACAATCAAAAGCTTATATCAATAAATTTATGAATATACAAAATCAACCGTCAATCCGTAGTTGCAGTCTTTGTGGTGCTATTTCATCGTTCCGTCAAATTCACAATTTGATAAAAATAATATCTTCGAGGGTTTCGCGGGACCTGTAGGGATGCCGCGGAACAGGAAACACTAAGCAAACCGATTTTTCCAATATGAAAGCCAACGGAATATATCCGTTTCTCCACACAAAATTGTCTTTAGTTTGGTTGATTTGCAGTTTAATTACAGAGATGAGATGACGAATATGAAGAATGGAATCCATTACTTCTTGAGGAGTTGGTGGACGTACAGTAATTACACATCCTGCCATTTTTATTTCAAAAACAGACAAACCAGCTATCTCTGTAAAACTATTTATATTAAATTGCTTGTAAAATTTATGGTTGGAATTTTGCCCTAAAGCCTCTAGGTTATCTGCTTAATCTACACGACAATTCTCTCTTTCCGTCTTTGTCTTTGTTCGGTGGTGTGCTTTTCAGCTGAGGCGTTGTTTGGTTGATTTGCAGACATGAGGCGTTGTGTTTCTTGTGGAGTTGTCCTACAATTGCAGTTTCTATCGGCCTCGGCATAAATTCCCTGTATGGGTATATGTATCCAACCACTTATGGCTCCTCCTCACACTGGTCGTTCAATCAAAATAATTCCCACGATGGCTTCCTGGTTTTCCCGACAATGCGTTTGGACTCTGGTTCTTTGTTTCAACTGTACACAATTCGAAAACGTTTTAACAAGATGATTATTGCCCAGGTTCGAGTGGACCTGATTGGCAGAGAAATTTGATTACGGGACCTGCAGCTGGGGGCACGCCTCCTTCATAAATTTAGTAACTGCCCTGCCCTTCTCTTGTTTGTTTTTATTACTGGGCTTTGGATGGCTAGCTGTTTTAAAATTACAATAAATTACCTCT